>JABUQX010022776.1:67500-73018 GCA_015478945.1 Trachelipus rathkii
GATTGATAACTTCTACCGTCAGAGTCACTTGAGCCCCTTAATGCAAGACTCTTGCTGGCACATAAACGTATAGTTTCAATTATTGGTACAAGTTTTCCTTATTTTTCTTCACATTTTTCTTATTTTGAGTGTCCAGTTGTTGGTCTATGCTTTCGATTTTTTTCTGATTTTTTTCTGAATAAGAGCTTCAATATTATCTTAAATATATATATATAATTTATATATATATATAATATATATATATATATATAATATAGTATATATAATATTATGATATACGTATATATATATATTATATCATTAGATATATAATAATATATATATAATATATTAATATATATAATATATATAGTCTATTAATTATATATGTATATATTATATATATATATATATTAGTATATATATATATATATATATAATATATATATATTAATATAGTATATATATATATATATAATATTATTAGACCATATAACATAAGAGACGACAATAAGAATTAGAGACCAGTAGAAAAGCCCCACATGGGCCTTACTCGAGGACATGTCCCAGCCAACCCCAACCACCCAAAACATTGCACTCATGCAATCCACAAGCACGCCAAAGGCGCTTGTCAATTTGTTTGTAACTTCTAAAAATCCATCAATTTGGCTTAGTCAAACTAATGATATATATGAATATGATACCCAAACCATCCACGTGCATTATTAACTAAGTTATGGTCACACATATCATAGGCCACTCTACACCTATAAACTCATATCACAGACTAAAAAACCCTAAACCCGCCAAATTTGGCTTCGTCAATATACTTATATGATTCCCAAACCCATCCATAAAACGGAATCTAACTTTCCTTAAAATGTTGCAAATCGAGTCACATATTGGGAGGAAGAACCGAGACTCAATCAACCGCCAACAACAAACCTCCTCTGGCAAACTATTCGCAAAATTTAACAACCGCTTATTTACTGAAGTGCATGCTTTCTTATATATAAGATGGCATGCTTTCTTCTTAAATTTTCCCTTATTGCCAGCCCTGGTCAACCTTCCATTAGTTCTACTATAAAATAAAATTTATTAAAGTCTCTGTAATTATCAAAATAGATGTAAAAATTTTGTATACTTGTATCATGTCCCCTCTCGGAGAAATCGCCTTTCTACAGAAAACATTCCTATACTCCTTCAGCCTCTCTCTCATAGTCTTACTCAAACCCAGAATCATCTTGGTTGCTCTACGTTGCCTCTCTCCTAGCATATCTAAGTCTTTTCTTTTTAAATAAGGAGCCCAAACTTGTGCACAATACCTATTACTGGCTAACATGCTATTATACAGTTTACTTATTACCTCCTTGCTCTTATAAACAACATTGCGATTTATTTTATGCCCAGCAACTTATTAGCTTTATTTCTAGCTTCAAACACTGATTAGCTACTTTTAAATTACTGCTTTTATAATCACACCTAAATCTTTTTTCTTGGTCCACAGACTCAAGCAATCCCATTCATATCGTAGTTAAAACTTTTATTTGAGTCAGCCTAGGTGAAGAACCTTACACTTTTTTACAGCTATTAAAATTCATTTGCACACTTATCGGCCCACAAGAAGTTTATCAGATCTTTTGAATTTATGCATCCTTACACTATTCCTAACTGAGGGGTGGCCACTTTAGTACATCTGCAAACTTAGAAACCTTGCAATTTAAGTCCCCTGGTCCTAAATTCATCTTATATATATGTAGGAACCAATAGTGGGCCCAGGGCATGAACCCTGTGGGACAGAGTACGCACTCTTCACCTATTTCCCAATGATGATTTATTCCGCATTTAGTTGGTAATCACACGAAAGTTTTTCTCTAATTTCGCAACCGCTTTCTTTATATCAAACCATTGTAAACATCCGAACCTATACCACATTGCAATAACTTTTTCATCAGCCTTATGTGGGGAACCTTTCAGAAAGCTTTTACTAAAGTCTAAATATATATAATATCAACTGGATCTCCCTGGTCAATGCAGTCAGTAATGTATTCCATAAATTCTAAGGTTTGTCTTCTGACATGACCTAGCCTTTCTGAAACCGTGCTGGGAGTCGTACAATACCTTGTTATCTTCTCTAAATATTTCTCTATATGAACTTTCAGTAACTTTTCCAGAACCTTGTACAGCAACCAAAAGATGTTAAGTCGATCTAAGCTTAGGCCTATATTCGTCCCCCAAATCTCCTTCACTGTCACCGCTTTTCTCATAAATGAGGGGCACAACAATATGCTGTTTATCCAGTCCATCTGGTACCGTTAACGAGTCAACCAAATGTTATGAGGATCGCTTTAAAAATCCAATTCAGGCCTTTGCAATGCTGATACTACCCTCTTTTAGAAGAATTCTATCATATATCCCATCAGGCCCTGCATGCTTTACCTGGAACAATATGGTCTAATAAAACGTTAATATCTTTACGTCAAATTCAAATTCTGTATGTCTATTTGTTACATGCATACAAGAACTATTAGTCTCCAAAATATTATCTAATCTTCCTCAGTTAAACCACTGAAGCAAAATAGCATTGAAAATGTTGACAACTCCTTATCTGACTCACTAAATTTTCATCGCAATTTAATGGACCAGAATTTGATCCTATCTTTTACTTTAGAATTTTATAAACAGCTAAAAAACTTCTTCGGGTTTTTATTACTATATTCCTGGCTAAATTAATTTCTGCCTCGCTCTTTGCCTTTCTTATTGAACTGGTTAGTCGTTTCGCATTTTTCTCATAATTTTCTAAATCATTTCCCTATTACTTACTACCCTTGGATATTTTAAAACATCTACGCTTTTCATTAATTTTCTCTCTTATCTCTCTATTCCACCAAACAGGTTTTCTCTTCGCCACCCTAATGGGTTTATCTTTAAAACATACTGACTGAATATTTGTTAAAATTTGCTTAAAATGTTCCCACATGATAAAACAGTTTTGGTCTTTAAACTCTTTAGTCCCAGTAGATTATACTTAGCATGTCTCGTAATTTGGTAAGAAATTCACCATTCTCGGAAAATCTAAGTAGAATCCTAGATCCTTATTAACTTGCAATTTGGTTGCCAGATTCACATTCATATTAATCTATTATATTAATGGAGGTCACTAGTCGCTAAATTTCTCGCTCCAACTCTAACCTCACCACATCACTTTCATCGTTAGTTTAATATTAAGTCTAATAGTGCATCGTGTCTTGTGGGTTCAATGGAACCATCTGGCACACGAAAAGTTATCTAGTAATACATTCTGCATTCCCTTCTACAACTATGGTCCGTATTAGACAAGGAATCCCATTTAATGCCAGGAAAATTAAAATCACCCATTATGACTATACCTTATATATATGTAGTTTGTTTTCTGCTGAATAAAATTGCAAGTCAATAAGTTTTCGGGGGGGGGCTTGCAGGCCCCCTCAGCCCCCCCTGGCTACGCCCTCATGCAAGCCCAATTGTGTTAAAGAGTTACACTTCTGGTTATTGATACATCGGATATCAAATCTGGATATTCACGGATATGGGTTTGAACTCAAATACCGATTTTTTTTTGTGTACTGCATATTTTTGTATTAGGCATTTTTTTTTTTTTTTTGAATAGAGCATTGTTTTGGCGTAAGCATTCATCGAAGGTCCAGTATATTTTTTAAGATGATGAGACAGGGCTAATATATATATATATATATATATTATAATATATATATATATATATATATAATATGTATTATATATATATGTAATCTATATATATATATTATTTAATAATATATATAATATATTATAAAATATATATATATATATGTATATATATATATATTATATATATTATAGTATATATATATATATATATATATAATATATTATATATATATTATAATATATATATATATATATAGTATATAGTATATATATATATATATAGTATTTTGTTATTGGTAATGGGTAGTGAGACTACTGGTTCTTGGAATAAGAGTATAGATCTAAATTCAATGTGTTCAGATGGGACAATCTTAGGGGCATGCTAGGTGTGAAAAGAATTAATAAAGTGAGGAATGAACGTATTAGAGAGTGTGTGTGGTGTGAAGAACAGGGGTAAATGAGAGAATCTAAATGAAAGTATTTTCAGATGGTTTGTCAATGTGGAAAGGATGAAACTTGATAGGCGGTTGGTTAAGCGGATGTATGTGGTGAGTGTGTTGGGAAACGACCGGCTGGACGAACGAAGAGAAGTGGATTGAGTCAGTGAACGAAAGTCTGAAGGAGAGAAATGGTGAGTTTGGGCAGAGGCGAGAATAAAGGTGCAGATAGGAGAGAATGGCGGGGGTTTTTGTATGGGGGCATGTTTGTGGTGGTCCACCTGGGCCAGGGGATGAAACCCTTACATTGACGAATTTACCATAGGTGAGGGGTCCGTCGGGTCCATGATGCTCTAGGGTGGATCTTCTGTCTGTGACGAGCTTCTCACTAATTAAATGGTACAGAAGGGGCGGTAAGGCTGGGCTTTCTTTTCGACGTTTTGTCATGTTCTCCTACTGCTTTTTCTTTTCCGATGCTTGTACAGCACCTTACCCCCAATCTTGGGTCAAAGAGGAAGGTGAAGAAAGAAAGAATATAATATATATATTATATATTATATATAAAAAAAAAAAAAGGAAAAACTAATATATTATATTATTATATATATATATATATAATATTATATATATATATATATATATATTATATATATATATATATATATATATATATATATATATATATATATATAAATAAAAAAAAAGGTAATAATAGTGGAGTAAAGAATTGGAGGATATTATTATAAGGAGAAAAGAAGTTTTTTTTGCACCGCATTTGGCTTCTAATAACCAGGTAACTTGGAAGGAGTACAAAGGGTGCGAAATAAAGTTATAGTAAAAGCTGCACAAAGAAGGGCGGATGAAAGGTGGATTGGAAAGATGATTGAAAACTATTCGGAAAGAATTAAAGTATTTTGGAAGGAGATAAAAAAGGTTCGAAACAAGAGAGAAGATGTTATAAATAGTATAAAGACTATGGATGGAAATGTGGTTCAGTATGGATAGGATGGATGATTCGGAAGTTAAAGAACGATGGAGAGCACATTTGAAGGAAGAAAGATGGAGAGAACATTTCAGGGAATTACTTAATGATTAATGGTAGATGAAGATGGAGAAAGACGTCAGAGTAGTGGAGAATATTAGGGAGGAAGATATTAGGTGTCAAAATGTGGAATATATTTCAAAGAATGAAATCGTAAATGCTTTGAAAAAATGAAAAGTAGGAAAATCTTCGGGTTTGGATTCCATTCAAGTAGAAATATTAAGAAATCGTGGTAATTGTTTAGTAGAGTAGCTAATAAGATTATATGATGCTTGTTGAGAAAGATTGGTAAGATTCCTGTCTGGTACCAATTTATGAGTATAAAGGGAACAAAAAGTTGTTCCAATTAAAGAGGAATGTTCATTAAGTATTG
>JABUQX010022777.1:0-12500 GCA_015478945.1 Trachelipus rathkii
AATAAAAAAAATAGTTTCTGTACTTTTTTAGATGAGATGTATTAATATGCACTTTTATTTCTAATAGAACTTTGGTTTGGTCTCTTTTTTATTTTTTTGGTTAATTCGAAAAATGTTGACGATATGAATCGTCGGTTGGTAAAATAATTTTGTAAAATGTTGAATTAGAGATTCATAGCTTGGTGGATAATTTTTCTAAATATAATCAACTTTGTTTCCGATGTATTAGGGATATTTTGAAAATGATAAATAATAATTAATAAATAAAAATAATAATAATAAATGTTTGTTTAATAAGTTGTAATATATTGTCAAATATTAAGTAAGTGTTAATATTATGATGTTTAATGTGTTAAGAGATATTTTTTTTCTAAATATTTAAAGAGAGTGACTTATAATTTTTTGGCCATATTTTGTACACATCTATGGAGATTTTTGCGCAATGAATATTTTGAAAAATACTTAGTGCAAATAACTCTTTTTGTTTATTGGTAATAATAATAATTGAAAATTTTAATTTTATTTATTTTTAAATAATCAGAGTAATAATAATTATGAAAATTGCAATATAATATAATAATAATAATAATAATAATAATACTGAATAATATAATATAATACAATAATAATAAGAATAATAATAATAATAATATAATATTCAAAATAAAAAAAATTAAAAATAAAATAAAAATAAAATAAAATAAAATAAAAATTAAATAAGTAAAAATAACAATAAAAATAAGATTAAAAATAGAAAATAAATAAAAATAAAAAATAAAATAAAAATAAAATAACTAATAATAATAATAAATAATTAATAAAATTAATAATAATAATAATAATAAATAATAATATAATATAATCGTTATATATAATAATAATATATAAATCTCAATAATAATAATAATAATTAATATAATAATAATATAATAATAAATATCAATAATAATAATAATAATAATAATAATTAATAAAATATAAAATAAAAATAAAAAATAAAAACATAATAATAATAATATAATATAATCAATGTAATCATATATAATGAATAATAGTAATAATAATAATAATATTAATAATATAATATATAATAATAATCAAAAAAATAATAAATAAAATAATAATAATGATTAATAATAATAACTAATAACAATAAAAATAAATACATAAATAACAATAACAAAACAATATTGTAAAGAAAAAATGATGCATCCATTGGAATAATAAAATAAAATAAATAATAATAATAATAATAATAATAATAATAATAATATACTAATAATAATGAATATTAATAATAAAAATAAAATAAAGGTAGACTAAAAATAACATTAAAAATAAAATAAAATAAAATAAAAATAAAAAAAAAATAAAAAATAAAATATACAAATGAAAAATAGTAAATAATTATAATAATAATAATATACATAATATGATAATAATAATAATATAATCAATCGAATAATAATAAAATAATAATAATCAATAATATAATAATAATATAATAATCATAGAAATAATAAGATAATAATAATAATAATATAAATAATAATAAATTATAATAATATGATATAATAATTTAATAAAATAATAATAATAATAATAATAATAATAATAATAATAATAATAATAATAATAATAATAATAATAATAATAATAATAATAATAATAATAATAAAGATTAAGAGTAATTCAAACTAAAAGGAATAATATAATAATAATAATAATAATAAAATATAATTAAATAATAATAATATAATAATAATAATAAAATAATATAATAATAATATAATAATAATATTAATAACATAAATTAATAAAATATAATATTAATATTTAAGATCAATATAAACTAATAAGAATTATATAAATAATAAATAATAATAAATATAATTATAAAATAATAAAATATAAAAATAAATAATAATAATAATACAATAATAATAATAATAATAATAATAATAATAACTCGCGATCATACGCTCCGCCATAACGAAAGCGTTCAGGTTTGCCTATGATTTTACGTTGATGTTTAAAGGATCCCCGTTTTTGAGAGGTTCAATCACCCTCAAATGTTAGCAACCCACAAAATTTGGTTCTAAATGGTAGTAAACTTATAAATTGACACCTCATGGGTCGTGTTATGTTTGTTTCCAGGCTCCGACTCTGGCTCATGTTCCTTCTCTGATAACGTCTCCGTCTCCTTTGAATCCAACTCATTAAGCTTTTATTATTTTCTTAATTTCGTTTTGGTAGTCACACAACTAAAATTACATCTTTGGATATCACTACGCCCATTACGTGGTATAGCCTATGTATAATATATTATATCTATTATATAATATATATATATATATATATATAATATATATACTATATAGTATAATATAGTATATAGTATATATATATATTATATATATTATTTATTATATAATAGTATATTATATATATATATAATATATATATAGTATATAAAAGTTATAGATATATATATATATTATATATATATAATATAATATATATATATATTTATATAATATATATTATATGATATTATATATATAATATAATATTATATATATATATATACTAATGTATTAGATTACGGTGTTATATAATATACATATGTAGAATATATATATTATTATTATACTCATCACCGTCTCCTAGTTACAGATTATTTATAAGTAATAATATATATATATATAATTAATATAGGGTATATAGAATAGGCTAGTACTGCTATAGCTGATATATTATATATATATATAAGCATGCATATAGTATAGCCTATATAATAGTACTCTATTGGGATTGATATAAGTATATTATTATATTGAGTAATTATATATATATATTATATATATATAAGGTAATATATATATGGATATATATTAATATAATGTACTAAATTATATTTGATTGTATATTAGGTAAGGTATATAATATAGTATATATAATATTATGTATATAGTTAAAACTCCTAAAAGACCCCCCAGCTTGGAAGGGAGAAGCAAAATAACGTGCATCTGAAACGCAACAGCACACAGTGCCACACAATCAACATAAAAAAAGACCATACAACAACCAACAACAAGCCAGATAGTACCGGTAAATAGGGGAAATCCTAAAGCTTGAAACGTCCATCCTAACTAATTTTAGGTATTAATGATGACATTCATTCAAATAATATCCTTACTGTCGACAAATGCAAAGTAAAGAAAACGACCACAATTATTTTGATAATTCCGGTTCGTCAAACATCAATAAAGAGCTTAAACAAAATCAACACGTCTCTATGAATTTTTTTTTCGGATCCGAAAGCTAAAGATTAATATATATAGTATAGTATACTAGTATAGTATCAATATATATAGCTTATATTATTTATATATATAATTTATATATATAGTATATATATATTAATATATATATATATATATATATATATATATCTATATATTAATATATATATATATATATATATATATAATAATATATCATATATATATATATAATATATATATATATATATATATATTATATCTAATAATAATATAGTACGTATATATATATATATATAAAATATATAATATATATATATTATTATATATATATTATAATATATATATATATTATATAATATATATATCATATATATAATATTATAGCGAATAAAAGCGTGGGCACGTCAATTCTCAGTTCTAATGCAGTGTTTCGAACCAGAAGATTCATGTTTCCATTATAAATGTGGAGTAGCATGGGAAGTAGATAAAACTTTAAACAAGTCAACACCAATATCACAAAACAGTCAACAAATTCATACTATTCAATCCAATAGCAATTGATCAACACAAACTGTGAATCACTAAGGTGAAATCAGAATATAACAAATATCGCTATTTTCATAGTAAGAATCTCTATCACGAGTACTCAAAGCTGCTAATCCAAAACTAACTAAAGCATCCTAACTTAATAGAAACATAGTTGAATAAAAACATTAAGATATTTCTGCAATAAAATCAAAGTATAAAATAGCTAATAAAATCTTAAATAGATAAAAACTTAACCATGAATACTCGAATTCTTAAGACAATAAAATGCCGAAAAATTGAGAACCCACAAGAGTATACACAACGTAAACTTAAGTTAAAAACCACATAACTAGAATGTGTTTCACTAAATAAGCAAGCAACAAAGAACATACAACCGATGACAACATAGGATAAAAGGTATGATTAAAATTAAGAAACCACACTCTCTTCTTATCATGTAACATGCTTCCAGAAGATCATAGAACACATACCAAAAATATTAGAACATCAGTGTAAAAGCAACGACAGACCACAAACACACCACACAAAACACACCTAAATCATCACCTAACACACACATAGCAAATAACGATACAAACAAAAAACTCTCAAAATATAAATTCTCAGTGATGAAAGAACTCTGTAAAAATACAACATTGGGCCATGAAGCCTAAAACACTTGGCAAAAATGTGTACACTGAATAAAATACTATCAAAGGGCTCTACTTCGTCTCATTAATAACTCAACGCGAGAGATCTAAGAACATGTTCAACACAATACATACAAGCTTATATTTAAAACAACTTACTAATGTGTAACCTAAACTCTATAGTCAAACAAGTGATCTTAAGAAGTTAATTTGAAATATCTTGGAACCAAAAATGTGATCTCAAGCGAGAGAAATCAAAGGAGCACGAAGAATGGCAAACAAAGCAAAACAGGTGCGCCAAATAAATCATTTCCTAAATCATTTGTTTATTAAATATTGTGATTTATTAGGGTCATAAATTTGAATGGAAGATTTACCACAGCAGAAATGAAGTGAGTGACAGAAGAGAGAGAGAGAGAGACGTAGAAGAGAGAGAAAGAGAGGAGGAGGAGAGAGAGAGAGAGAGATGAGAGAGAGCAGAGAAGAGAGAGAGAGAGAGAGAGAGAGAAGAGAGAGGGAGAGAAATTAACAGATTTTCGTAGAAGGAAATCTGTTAGATAATAATGGAAAGATAAAAACCTCTAGATCTGTATTATCAAACTTCCATCAATTAGAGAGAGAGAGAGAGAGAGAGAGAGAGAGAGAGAGAGAGAGAGAGAGAGAGAGAGAGAGAGAGAGAAGAGAGAAAATTAATAGATTTTACTTTGAGGTTCAGGAAAAAATTTACCCGATATTACTCTTATTCCTTTGACGAATAATGCTCACTCCTCATTTAAGTTGTCTGATGTCTTCCCTAGTTTGCGCTTTATATTGTTATAAAGAGAAATTTTAATGCCAAGGGATTAGAAACACTTTAACGTCGTTACTTGCCTGTCCAAGTTTTGCCCTGTTTCAATCTGAAGGGGGTATATGTAAATATGTATGTATCTATCTATCTAATCTCCTAACTATCGTAGTCCTATCTATCTATCAGATACTACCTCTATCTATCTATCTTATACTATTCGTATCTCTCTATCTTATCTATCCATCTCTATTTTCTATCTATCTATTATCTAATCGTATCAATCTATCTATCTATCTATCTAGTCTATCTATCTATCTATCTCTCTATCTATCTATCTATTCTATCTATCTATCTTCTATTTATTAGTATATATATATAATATATTATTATAATATATATATATAATATATATATATATTATATATATATTATATATATATCTATATATATATATATTTAAATATTATATATATATAATATATATATATATATATATATTTAATATATATAATAATATATTATTATATATCAATTAATATATTATTATTATATAATATATATTATATATATATATATGATAATATCGTGAAAGTCAGTTTTGGACTCAGATCTAGATTGGTGGCTGCCAGGACTGGGAGATAACATAAAAGGTAACAAAGTGGCACGAGGTTGGAGAAAAGGAAAAAGTGATTAAAGTTGAAATGCCGGAAAGAGGAGAGAAGTAGAGAGGAGTATGTGGACGCAATATAAAGGCAAAGTTGACGACAATGTGGATGGAACACAACGATGAAAGTTTGCAGGAAATTACTCAGTGAGGACACGGAGAAGAAACGCTAGAGTGAGGTGAGTGGAGAAACCTGGAAAGGCAGAAAACACACTATTGTGGAATGAAGATTTGAAGAGAGCAGTTGGTGAAAAGAACAAGAAAATGAGAACTGTTGAGAGAAGCTGAAAATCAGCTGAATAATGTGATAGCCAAAGAAACAGAGCACGAAATAGTGAGAGGAGGCAAAATGGCTGGATGGCAGAAAGGATGGCAATATGAGAATGTGGGAAGAGATGCAGAGGGAGGAAAGAAGAAGAATTTTCAAAGGCTAACAACAAACATATAAAAAATCGAAAGAAAAATGTTTTATGATATCAAAAATAAAGAGGGGAGGTACTTTAACGACAGGTAAGAGGTGAAATAGAGCGTGACCTGTAATCATTTTGGAGAGCTTCCTAAAATGTAGAGAAGGGAAGATGTGGAAGAGGACATATGTGGAGAGGAATGGAAGGGGTGATCCGATACACGATAGGAAATATGAGGAGGCTTTTTGTCACAAATGAAAAGGAAAATGCGCCGGGCGAAGATGGAATTGCGATAAAGTTGATAAGGAGGAGGAGCAGATTGAAGAAGAAAATAGTGGAACTTTTTAATATATTGGATGGAGGGTGTAGTTCCCAGTAGATGGGGGAGAGATTTTTGTTTTTGCCCATTTATAATGGGAAAAGCGTGATCATCGGAGATTTGTGGAAGCTATGGAGAATAGCTTTATTAGAAGTGTACAAAAGGAATTTTGAACGAAGATTAAGCAGGAGTGAATAGAGACGTAGTAGAGGACTAATATGGGTACGAGAAGGGCAGGAGTACTTCGGATTGCTGTTTGCTTTGCTGGAGAACGCATGCTGGGAATATTAATAACAGCAATCATATAGGCTTTGAGACCTTAAGAAGGCATTTGCACTCGGGCGTACCGGGACGCCAGAATTTAGGACGGATCTTCACACACACACACGTTTATGGAGTGAAGGAAAGAGCTGAGGAAGGCAATTTAAAAAGCTTGTCATATGCGTTTGGTGAGTGTAAAATGAGAACTGGATGTAAAAGGAGAAATGGTTTGAGGTGGGGACGGGAGTCAGACAGGGTAGTGTCCTGTCTTCCCTACTCTTTATAGCTTACTTAGATGTAGTATAATCAGAAAGTTGAAAGAGGAATTTCCGAATCTGGATGGTGATATAATGGTGTATGCAGATGATTTGGCATGTTGGGTTGGGAGGAGGGAGTATTGAGTGGACTTTATGGAAAGTTTTGACAGAAATTTGAAGGAGATGGTTTTGTTCTTAGAGATCCGAATAAGAAAGACAGTGATATGCAAGTGTGTAGGAGATGAGGGAGAAGTTAAGATGTCAAGGGGGTGATGATGGAAGATTGAGCATGTGATAGTTTGTTTCACTGGGTTGACGTTTTAACAAGCAAGGGTGGATGTTGTACGGGATGGGGGAAAATGAAAGAAATATCGGCAAGAACACAGGAGAGCGCTTTATATCCAATTTATGAAGGATCGGGTGATGGATTTAAAAGTGAAGAAGATTATATTTGATAGCATACTGGTACCCCACATTGACATATGGAGCACAAACATGAAGCATTCAGCAACAAGAGAGAAAAAGGATCGAAGGCTGCTGCAATGAAGGTTTGAGACGATAGTGGGAAAGACTGAAGGAAGAAGATGATTAAAACGAATGGGTTAGGGAGAGAGATGGTTGGTGTGGTGCCTCTGTTGAAGAGGAAAGATTCGCGAGATTGACGGTGGGTGCGGGGCCATATTAGTAAGGATGCCGGAGAAAGAGTCGTCGGAGTAAGAAAGGTGGTGTAGCAGAGTGGAGAATACAGGGCGAGAGGAAGACCGCAGGGGAAGACGTTGCCGTGGACTTGCGTTGGAGAGAGCGCCTGGCAAGACCATTGATGCCGGCAATGCACCATGCTGATGGAGGCTGGGTTACTTCTGGAACAAGACTGCGTGAAATCGATGTTGTTCCACGACAAGGCCGTAGGCCTCCCTGAGGAAAGACGTAAGATGTAATATATACTATATATATAGTATATATCTTATTCTATATATATATATATATTATATATATAATTATATATATATATATAATATATAATATATATATATATTATTACTCACACCTCCTCTTCAGATTGGGAGTGAGGTGTGTCGCATACACCGGAAACAGGAAAAGCAGTAGTACTTCTCACTATAAAGAGAACTCGTCGTGTCAGAAAAATCATTCCTATGGTCTCACGAGACTGCGACGGCTTAATTCCCTGGGCCAGGACACAACCACGACCCCTCATAAAACCCTCATTCACTCCTATTGCACTTTCTCTCGCCTCGTGCAACTCACAATTCCTCTTCTTCAAAGCATTCCCTTTACTGCTCAATCCAATTTTTTCTTGGTCTCCATGCCCGTCGCATTCTAGCACGACTCACCACTGTAATTCAATTCACAACGAACTAGCATCCTTTCTTCCATTGACCAAAATCTCATGTACTCTCGTTCATTCTCTCTACCAATTTCATTCCTATAAGCACAGCTTCCTCTCGCCTTCTTCAAAACTCACATTCATCTGCCCTTAGGTATCCCTCCACTGATCATCCATATTTTTCTTCGGTTTCCCAGCCGGTCGATTCCTAGCACGCTAACCACTATACATCCTCTTTAACCAATCGAATATCATCCCTTTCTTTCCACTCTTATCAAACATCTCCAATGTCTCTGTTTATTCTATTTACTCCTTTTTTTCTACACCACAGCAACTCATAAATGCGTTTAATTCCTTATTTTATCAACTTCTTCTCACCTCTTAACAGCGCTTCCTCAGGTTGTCCATCTGATCACTTTGTACCTTAGATCTATACCTTTTATTCCATACCTTAGTTTCACTACTTACATTAGCACAGGTTAATAACATATCCTCATTCAAAAATACTAGTGCACAAAAGACAGGCTTTATGTCCACCAGGTATAATTGCAACAGCCATCTTCTGCCTCAAAACTTCATATTCACGCGGGTGGTTGCCATCGATCTGTTCCTTTTCATTCCCCAATATTTATTGTTTATAAATTTAAGCTCAAGACACTTGCTATAGCTGCCTCACCGACTCTAACATAACTTCACAACAACAACTTGTGGGTTTCCCCTCACTCACTACACCATAAACATCCCTTATCTGAATACTAAATTTAACCTAACATTACATATTGTATGTGGGTACACTATAACTTATTACGAGCTAGTAAACGTTCTATATAGCTTCGTTATTTTAATCACCCCCCTCGCTTTTTTTAGACAAACACTGAGAGGTCAAACCCCTCATACCAACTCTCTTCCAAACCATCCGCACTAACCTAATATGTAGGAAACCTACCACTTTTTTCCATTCTCCATCATTCTAACACCTTCCGCTCTACTAATTATTTCATAACCCCATCCTTATAATATCATATTATTTATCATATATATATATATATAATCTATTACTAATATACTATAATTAATATAGTATATACTATGTGTATATATATATATATATTATTATAATATTTATATACTCTGTATAGTATATTAATATATTATAGCGCATAGGATAATAACATATATAATATATTATATATATAAACTATACTATATATATAGTATATAGTATATAATATATATATATGTACACGAATATATACTAGATAGCTATATATATCTATATATTAAATATATATAATATATAATATAATATATATATATATAAATATATATATATATTATATATTTATATATTTATACTATAATATATATATTATATATATATATATAATATAAACTATAGTGATATTTATACTATTATTAATTCACTCTGATAGATACGGCATTATACCGTATATCTTAATATATCATATAGTGATATGTAGTATAGAGTAACGTAATGCTATCAGTATATATATATATATAGTAGCTATATATACAATAGTATATAGTATATAATATATATATACTAATAGACTGATAGATATACGTATTCTATATATGTATATATGTAGTATCCCATTATAACTTTGTAAAATAATTTAATTTATGATTCGTAACTTTATGCTGAAGTTTGCGCCCTAGTCAAAATTTTAAGCATAAGTCAAGTGAAAATATATATAAACTTCGTCCTTTGAGATAACTCTTTAGTCAGATCAAATATCAAATCTCAGAAGAAATAAACCTCATCAAGATTACCTCTCAGAAATGCCTCCCGGCAGAGAGAGATACAATTTAAGGAAAGGCTGCGACTTGAATTTCGATCACAGAACTTCGCTAAACGATGAGTCAGAGGCAAGTGAAAAAACGCGCCCTGAAAAGGCTGTGACTACCAGTTCGCCTACGAAGAGAGAGTATCTCAACAGAAGGACTTTTGTTACTTTAATACTTTAATTGAATATTTTACTTATGTTGAATAATATAATTTAAATATGTTTCTAAATTAACATCCCTTATACTAGGGTGCTTGCTTCTAAAATAAGCACCAACTTAAGCAAGCCATACCCTATATAATTGCTGAATCCCGGAGTTGAATACACCCAGAACTTCAATCAATGCCTTCTGATTACTAAAGAAAAACAAAAAAAAAATGAGAAAAAGAAAAAAACTAAGATAATAACTAAAAATTCATTATCGAACACTCGCAAGAAAAATGACTCAAGCAAACGAAAATTATCGATAACTGTACTCAATTTCATTCTAATTTTCGATTAGGTCTTCAACTCTCACAGTTCGAGGAATTCATCGCTAGACATATCGCAATACTTCTTTTCGGCATGGATTCTTTCATCATTCAAGTTTGGACTATGCAGAAACTCATTTTTGAATTTCACTACGAACTCTGATTCCTTTCGGATTCTAAATGGTTCTGTGACCTTCCCTTTTATGTATGGAAAAATTTTTCAAATAATATGACCTAAATTTCAAGCAAACTTCGCCTCCACATATCGTATACTTCCTCTTACGGTATGGATTTCTTCATCATTTTAAGTTTGGATTTTGGGCAGAAATTCATTTTGGATTTCACTACGAACTTTGATTCCTTTTCGAATTCTAAAAGGTTCTGTGACCTCTCCCTTTTGTATAAGAAATTTTTCAATAAAGAACCTAAACTTCAAGCAACTTCGTCTCTACATTTGTCAAGCAATGTTTCTCTCGTACTACAACTGAAAACTACGTGCGCATTGGTCATATTTATCAGGATACGTTAGAATACGTCTTATCTGGACCTTCCTTGATTTAAATGTTCGATTCAATGTGCCTATTAACTTGTGAATATTCAAATTGTTTCATTATCATAATTATTATGTATTAAACATTTTGTACTTTTATGCATTTAAATGTTTGCATGTTGTGTGTTATATCTAACGGATATAACCAAATATGTTTGTGTTTAAATGCACTTTTTATTTTCTGTATATATAACTGGTATTTTTAAGTATTCAAATATTTGTATATATGTTTAGAACTTCGGATGTAACCAGTTATGCTCGCATTTGAATATTTTTATATTCATGTAACTAATTTTGTCTTCAAATGTTTCTATGTCTACTTATGTATCGATACATAATTAAATTATGTTGCTCTTGAAAAGTACTTTAACTTTAATGTATTTTTAAGTATATTTTACCTTGATTGAAATGTTTTATGTTTGTTGCGCATTATTAAATGCCCACAATATGTATACAATTTGAATGATGGTTATTTTATATCTGTTATAATTATTATAACATATTTTTTCACTCCGTGTTTTGCGCAGGAAGTAATGTAGTACTCATTATAACTTTGTTAAAATAATTTTGTAATTTATGTTCGTAAAACTTCTGCTAAGATTTTGCGCTAGCAAAATTTTAGCAATAAGTACAAAG
Source organism: Trachelipus rathkii (assembly GCA_015478945.1). Taxonomy (NCBI): domain Eukaryota; kingdom Metazoa; phylum Arthropoda; class Malacostraca; order Isopoda; family Trachelipodidae; genus Trachelipus; species Trachelipus rathkii. The sequence goes on from JABUQX010022777.1 coordinate 11,970, forward strand.
TGAAAATATATATAACTCGTGCTTTTGAGACTCAACTCTCAGTCTGTATCAAATTAAATAAATATCAGAAAAAAATATTTAGAGACTTAGCTCCAAGATAATCCTCCCGCGCAAGAGAGATAAATTTCAAGGAAAGGCTGCGACTTGAATTTCGATTTCTAGAACCTTCCTAAAGATGTGCAGTCAGAGGCAAGTCTCGATAGGCGGGAAAACGCGCTGGAAATGTCGCTACCAGTCGCGCCTACGAAAGGAGAGAGTTATCTCAACTGAAGGGACTTTTGTTACTTTTATACTTTAATTTGAATATTTTACTGTATTTTGAATAAATAAATTCATATGGATTTCTAAATTAAATCCTCTTGATATAGGTGCTTGGCTTCCTTAAAACAAGCGCAACCACTTAGCAAGATATCCCTATATCTTTATATAAGTATATATATATTACATATATATATATATATAATATAGTATATATAATATATATAATATATATATATATATATATATATATCATAATATAATATATATATA
>JABUQX010022778.1:0-7500 GCA_015478945.1 Trachelipus rathkii
ATGCCAACCAATTTCTTAGTGGGCATGTGAGAATGCTAAGCATAAGTACTCAATTTACCTGGAATATATAGCAATTGGTGAATATTTGTAAATATTAATTATCCATATTCATATCTAATTCATTTGAATGATTTCTTCATACGTGTTTGCACCTACTATGTATGTTCAGACTTATATTGGATATTTTCAACATCACTTAGTATTGCTTGTTTAAACCGTGTTATTCGTTACCATGAGGGTTGTCACCCGCTTAGTCCCGGATTTTTAAGAAACTCACAACAGGATACATTCTAAAAAAAATAATGATTAATATTGGTCAAAACGTAAAATTGTCGCTCTCTTTAGGAAAAAAAAAATAAGGGTCACATTTGTTTAAAACTCCCATAGGATTCTCTTATATAAGTTTTTTAATTTGTTAACTTTACTACTCTCGGTTACTGTCGGTTGATTGTAAGGAGGTAAACCGTGACGGAACTAGGATTCGGGGATCCCTTGACACCATGGCTGGCATTCCTTTCTGCGTTCTGACAATTCTTCTTACAATTTTATTTTTCGCGCAAAGGCGTCTTCTAGTTTATATTAATTAAGTTTATTGTCTCTTCCAGGGTTTATGCTTGGCGTTTACAATTGTTTTCCTTACATACCCTTGTAAAAACAAAAAGAAAGAGTAGAATAAGTTGATAGCATAAGATATACAAATTTCTGAATATAACACAACTTTTAGTTGTTGTATTATTAAATCTATTCTAATTCCCAAAGTTCATATCATTGCAGGAATTCTGTATGTGTAAGAGGCCTCTTTAATGTCTACCCTGGGGAGGAAATTTTCTAATGCTAGAATTTGTTTTAACACTGAAACCGAGACTCCCAGTGGGCTCCTCAGTCTTTTGAGCACACTTCTTGTGCATATAGTATTGTGGACATTGCATAAGGAAAAAATGCTCCAAACTGTAGGATTCATGATTGGGGTTTGCACCAGATGTGGACAGTGAGGGTGACATTTTCCATTTAATCCTATCTTTTGTATGATGACCAATTTAATTTTTGTATGCTCAAATCCTATTGCGCAGCTGTTATTGCAGTACTTAGTTTTCTCTGTTTCTCTGTAGGTTAAATAGATATTTTTCATTGCTTGTGCGTAAATTTGACCCACAGGTGGGTTGAAAAACCCTCAAATAAATCCTCAGTTCTCTTTGTATTCATCTTTTAATTTATTATAAGCAAAAGTCATTAATTCTTTGTTTCCAATGGGAAAATGCTGATTTCTCTATTTTCATGTGCAACTTGGGCAGCTGCATCAACTATCTCATTATCTGTTATACCTATGTGCGATGGTATCCAGAAAAGATGAACAACCCATTCCTTTTGGGTAATCATTTTGTTAAAACATTCTTGGATTAACTTATGGATTTTATTATAATCCAAATTTTTCTTTGCTTTAATAGTGTGAATAGAGCTCAGAGAGTCAGTACAGATGACTACTTTTTGAGGAGGTAAGTACTTTAGCATGAAGGTTAAGGCTTTGTATATAGCAAATAGCTCTGCAAATAAGATAGAGTGATTTCCTTCCAGTTTCCATGTTTGAGATAGTTTGAGATCAGGTATATATAGCTGCACTTGTAGTTTTAACTGGATGTATTTTCTTTGAACCATCTGTGAATATTTGCAGGAATGATTCATATTTTTGGTGTATAATATCTTTAAACATGCATTTTGCTTTCATTGGTGCCTCTCCTTTATTCCAGCTCTTGTGTATGTCTTGGTTGAATCTGAAATTAGTTTTTGAATATGGGGGCAATATTTGATATATTTTATATTGGAGTGATCTCCGGAAGTGAAGGAATCACTCCTTGAGAAGCTCTGCCAAGTTTATGAAATTTTGTTTGTGGAAAATTGTTTTTATTTTTGCACAGAACTGACGAATTGAGCTCAATGCATATAAAGTGTCCTTAGGAGCAGTTTGTTAGTTTTATAAGTTTCTTTTAGTAGAATTTCTGTCTCTTTGTTCCACGGATAGTAATACCTATTTCTTTTGTAACGGCTGTTATTGTGAGTGAGGAATATGTAAGGCTCCAGAGGACAATTTCTTTAGTGGCGATATTTTTTGTATTGGTATCCATTTCTTTAAGGGGTCTGTGGATGGGCGCAGGCTCCATTAAATGATTTGCTATCCAATAGTACATATTTTACTTCTCTTGAGACAATAGTTGTAATATATATAGTATAAGTTGATAGTGATTCCTTTGATGATAAGCCAATCTGAAAGTTCCCCAGAATCGTTCGTTCTCATTTTTAAATTCAATCGTGGTATTACTCGTCAGTTTCTCCACTAAGTACGTCTATTAGTTGGTGAGATGTTTGTGCGCGATAGTTATAGCTGTATGGACGCTATCAAATGAAGCCAGTCCTAGATACAACTTTAAACCTAAGTGTTTATAGTTCTACCTCTACTTACATTTTTACTATACACATATGCCCGGTGGGAATAAAGGGGATTTCTCTTTTTTCGTGAAGCACATAAGGAGACTTTTGTGTTCATTTGGATATAATATTGTGTTAATACCCAATTAAATTGTCCACCTTTGAGTCTGAGGAGCATTACCGCCTATTTCTGCATTTCGAAAGTTGGGCTGCTAGGTTCAAGTCTTATGTGTAACATATGACAACATTATGAGTCACAGTCTGTAAGATGCAAATGCTAGTGTTTGAGAAATCGCACGTGTTTTTATCTATACAATACTGTATAGCAGTTTTGAAAAGTTAAGGATGGCTGAGGACAGAACCTTGCGGTAGCTGCCTCTTGTGATGGGCTTGGTTAAGGTTAGGGATTGACTCTGTCCGGATTTTTATGGATTACCTATTATAATTCCTCAGTTCTTTGGGAAAGATTGTGGAATCCACATTTCACAAGGAGGTTCCCAGTAATTTCCATTGGAGCTAATTGTATAATATTTCTGGTGACAACATTTCGGGTGACCCGACAAATGAAGTTTGATTTTCTAGGATAATAGTTTAGTGCATGAACTTGGTTATTGGCTTTTCGATGCTCCGGCAGATTGAGTCATTTTCCACTTGTACCCGGAACAACTTCTATTGAGGAGGGGGTGCTCTTTGTAAAAGATACACATCTGGTAACTGGTTATGATTTTTGTTGCACGGTATTGTTTAACCATTGTGTTTCCTAAAGTCCAGCGCATTTCTCGTCTAGTTTCTATTATTGACCATCACAGTATGTCTCCATTAGTTTTCCAGGGCATTTGAAATTGTCGATTTTATTTGCTCTCTGTAACTTCTGTTTGTGTTTTTTCAAAAGTCAATTGTTTTTGGTTGGGTTCAGGGAGAATAGGGATTGATTGTGGGGCCTGTTGGTTTTTTCCTATTGCGTTGGGACCTTATGTTCGTATGCTTGTTCCAGCCTTTATATTGTATTATCTCTAATAAGTTTCTTTTGTGTATGGGTTTCTTATTTAGATGTGAGTTAAAGAACTGCGTCATACTGTGGACAATATAGTCAGATGTTTGGTGCCGAGTTGTATCTGCTTTTATTGTGCATTTTTTAAAGGTCATTTTTAACGGCACTTAGTAATAGTTCTTCTAATACGAATTGGGATGTTGGCTATAAATCATTGAATTCCTTATCTAGCATGCTCTTTTAATAGCCATTTGATAATCCACTCTTTTAAGAAGAGGGTCTGGAAGAGAGAAGATTTGTTCGGTAATGTTGGTGCCAGTGTTTCGGGCGTTTGAGATTGCAATCATGACAAGGTTGTTGTCCCATACTATTGTCAGTGGGTAGTTTTTGGATATGAATGTAAGTGCCGTTCTTTTTTTTGTAATGTAGGGACCGATGGTGCTTGGCATGTCCTGTGTTTTAGGGGAAATTGAGTCCTAAATCCGTTGTTGTTGCTTTTTCGAACACGTTATCTTTATTGCTGTTTGTCGAATTACCATCTCTTACATGATCTTTGTTCATGTTTTCATTCTACGGTCATAGTTTCACTCTATCGTTATAGTTTCACTCTGTTATAGTTTCATTCTATGGTTATAGCTTCACTGCTGTTTTACTACTGTTCTCCTGACCACTCAAGAATGTACTTTGGACTTTATTTTCCAAATTTTTCCCTGAAGGACTAAGGAGGGAGATATATTTTGAGGGGGCTTGAGCTTTTTTTATTGTGGTGATAGTTCTAAGATCGGCTGAAATCTATTTCCTCTAACGATCTTTTGACGGGCGTGAAGCGATATTGTGTATTTTCTCGAGGAATTTATTTCCAGCTGAGTTGGGATTTTGTCCTTTTTTAACCTCCATTTTGGCCTAAATCTGGATAAATATGGAATCATTCTGGTGGTACTTCCTTGGCTGGAATCGTCATGGTGATTAGGAGTTAAGTTGAGTCACGTATTCCCGAGTATATGCAGGGTTAAACCTGTATATGAATGTTTAGGCGTCTTGAAATTTTGCTGTCTGCCCAATTAACGGAATAGTCTATGGTCGTTGTATCTTGTGATTTGGGCTGTCATTGTGGTGTTATGTGATTTTAGTTTTGTTGGCCTATTTCCAAGGTGAGGTGTAATGCAAGTAGTGATTATCTGAATTCTATCAGATAATGTATTAGGTTCCGACATTATACAGAGCTATTGGGTCGCCTGATTTCTGTAGTTCCTGGGCTGTGCGTGCTCAATGTTCTGTGGTAGTCATTTCATATCACCTATCAAGAAGTATCTTTGGGGTTTCTAAGCTGTTGTAATGTTTGCTTAGGGTGGCCTATGTTGTCATGCTTCGTAATGTCCTTGGCATGGGTTATAGGCTAAAAGCAGGGATACCCACCGCAACTGGGTAGGTTCCAGATTTTTATTTTGCCAGTCCGTCTATACCAATTTTGCAAACCTTTTGGGTGCCTTTAAGTAGGCATTTTATATTGTTTTAGCTACCTCTAGGGCAAGGTATAATTCTCAAGGTTGACAGTTCTCTATTAAGAGCGTTACGGAGGTGATGTACTGAACAGATAGTAGATTAGTGGGTCACGGCTTCTTCACTACTGACTCATTCTCTCTTCTATTTCTTACATCAATTGAATGGTATATGGGTGTGTATTTATTAAATTTTGGGTTGTATTTGGGGTTTTAACCATGTTTCAGTAATGCCTATTAATAGAGGCATGTGTTCACCAATGAATTGTTTTAGGTCTGGTAGTTTTTTAGTTAATGATCTAGCATTCCACAATATAATCTTATTCTTGGCCATCTTGGTCAAACAAGGAATAATGTTATTAAGTCTGGGCTCACTGATATCAATGCTCCACTTATGGATTTCTTCACTTGATATTTCATTATAAATTTTTGGGCAATATCCATGATCTTCTTCATAAATGTAAGGAAGATATCTGTTTTGTTTGGTTCTTGTACTCCCTTTGGGATATTCAGTTTTTCTCGTCTTTGTGTTATATTTTCTTTTGAGATTTCAATATCCTGTTGGAATTCCTCCTCTGTTTTTTCTCTTAGTTCACTATGGTTATATATCTTACTTTTTTTGATTTGTGCAGAATTTCCTTTGCTGGTGGATGCTTGATTCAAATCCCTTAAGAGATATAACGGCTCATTTGTGTCTTCTTCATCCCTCAGCGTAATCTGTATCCATATCTTCCAGTGCTGTTAGTATGTTGGCATAAGTTCTTATAGGGTTTGCTGTTATATTTGCTTTGTTATTTATTTCTGTATATTTACTATACTGCGTTTCTGGTTTTTTGAGGTATTGTCTTTGTTTGTTTTTTGTTTGCTGGAAAGTCTTTACTCTTAGGGTTTAATTTTTGAAGTTCAATCATCAGAGGAGTGTTTACTCCTACTACCTCACCTGCTTGCATGTATCTTTTGATTGCGTGTTATGTGTTTTTGATATAAGTATATTATACTGTTTATATTTTATGGCGTGTTTTCCATTGGCAGAAATATAACAAATTAAGCTCCCCATTTGTTAGCATGTCCTTTTAAGAAATTGTTGAAAGTGATCATACACCTGGCCACAATCTTTGGTGACTGGCTTTGCATGATAATTGTCCATGCCCGAATCTCCAGCAATTGAAACATCTATCTACCCTATTTATCCAAGGGCTTACCGAATAGACAGAGTGTTTTATAACAACTTTAGTTGGTAGGGGACCTTTGAATTTTATTTTTAAAATTTCTGAGGGGGTAAAGAAGCTTTTCTCTGAAGGTTTGTTAGAGTTTATCCTTTCTATCTCTAGTATTTCAGAGTTTTACTATATTTTACGAGGATTCACTATATTCTTCTTTCTATTTCTTTTATATGGTCGCATCTTCTATCATTTTAGGTCCCTATTCTTCCCATAGAGTGGATCTGCTAGGGAGTAGTTTCCTTATCTGGGATCTTGTGAACCAGAATTCTACTTTATGTGGCCTCTGTATATTCCTTAATTGTTTCTGATTAGCTGTATACGTTGTCAATTTAATTAAAAAGTAGATGACAATTTTTCTAATTTGCATCAGGACTCCTCTTCACCATAAAGGTTATGAGATGTTGTGCGGCCAGCAATGGTACTTTCCCATAGTAGAGAAGTCATTTAGTAATTCTTTGAAATGTTCTCTCCATCTGTCTTGAAGGTTTTGTGCAATATAGGTTTTTTCTTCTTTTAATTTTAATAATTACTAATCGGTAATTGGTTACTTTTTCTTGACCTATCTATGTTACCGTTGAGATTGGAGTTGATTTGTCTTGCAAAATATGGGGTTTTCTACGGATATTCTTCTAAGAGAAGTTTGCACAATTGTTTTTCTATTACCATTTTCTTGAGATATGTCTGTTTGGGTTATCCAGCCTCTTTTTTAGAGGTACTCATCTTCAATTCTATTGGGTGTTTACGCTCTTGCCAACTCGGAGTAATATGTCTACTACCGTATCTCGATATATCTTGCAGCGGTACAGTAAATTCGGATAGTCGTAGCAATTTTTAAATTTTTTTTTTTTTATTTTTTTTTTTGTGTATTTTTTTTTTTATTAGGACCTTAGGCCTCCTGGGCCTATGCCTCAGGAGCTTGAGGGTGAGATGATTCCACTGTATACAAGTCCAGGCAACGAACCAACTACTAATTCTTGCTACTAGTTGCCTTGTTTTGAATAGTGGGGTGCTTGTTTTATATGATGTCGTTTGTATTTAGAGTTATTATTTTTAAATTTTTGTTAATATTGATACACTCACTACACGTTTCCACTATAAAGATCCCGCCATGTTACTTACTTCGGTTGTTGCTATATGGTTCGGTCGGACAGTTCGACATTACATATACCCTTATGACATTCGGCTGGCCATTTTCTCTTCTGCGTTTATAGCTTAATCTTACATTTTCTATAATTGGACTACACTGTTAGGGGTTATAGTATCTTTTAATGTGTTTTATTGATCTTTTTGTGATTAGTATTTTGATTGTTCTTTGTACCAATTTTTTTTATTTTCCATTTTGCATGAAAAGAACAAGAGTAGAAGG
>JABUQX010022778.1:10000-25000 GCA_015478945.1 Trachelipus rathkii
GTTGATATTAGTCATCTTTGAAAAATTTTTGAGGACTGATGAGAAAGTTGGATGGGGTGTCTCTTAGGAAGATTCACACTGGTGTTGCCAAGTGTAAAACATCCTGCCTGCAAAGGGAAGAAGGGGCTTTCCTACAACACCCAGACAAGGTCCCACCTCAAGCAGCATTACACGAGGCATGTAAGTTTAATATAAATTATTAATTAAATAATTAAGATAAGATCACAACAACTAACTGGTGTTGCTGAAAATTTAAATTTAATACATAAAGAAGTTTAAACACTACTTTGTATAAAGTCTTGATACTTCATACAAATGAGTTAAAGGTCATGATGATACTGTTTTGTAAGAAAATGTGTAATGTTTTTAAATCCCATATCCACAATGACCTTCTTCCTCACCTCTCTGCAGCCATCGATAAGGCTAGCAAGCAGCTGGCTATCGCATCCAGTTCAAGGGAGAATGTGAAGTCTCCGTCAAGCTGTCCGATGGTCTGCTTGGATGAGAGCTTCAGGTCAAAGTTCAGCCAGCTAGAGGCAAGACAAGGTTTAAATCCGTAGTGTGAAAATTCCAGAAAACATAAATATTAGTTAATATTTTAACATTGAACTCAATTTTTTTAAAATAGGGAAGGGATGACATAGCTTGTACTTTCAATCGGTTTTAAAAATATTTTTATTAACAATTTAACACATATTTGGATTTAATTAACTTAATTCTTTTTCATCAATTTAAGGTGGTTCATTCATTCAATGATGCCACTGGATTTAGCTGATTAAAGATCCTTATACACGAAAAGGAGATGTTTTTACCCTACTCATTAATCCCTGAGTTTTCATCCCACCGTCAAGGAGTTATCATTTGAGGCAAGGAATGGATTTGAAAAAAGACTTGATGGCAAAAGGGGAAGACTAGCGAAAACGAATAACACCTACCTTCCACCACAGGAAAGTTGGGGTGGCCACTAAACTTATTTGCCCTGAAACAAGTAAATGGAGCCAGCCCACAAAATAGGGTTACGCTTCTTGGAAATGACAGTGCCACTGGATTGACAGGGTCAACCTAAAAAGGTGCCATGCAACTTTGGCGGTCAGGGAGGTGATTGCAAAGTAAGTTAGATAAGGTTACTATTTATAACTTTATATGACCTTATCTTAAGTGTGAAGAACATAATGGAAAGTGTAAATATTTTATTTAATTTTACATACAATAAAACATATGGGAAATTGATGGTGTCTTAGGAAGATGGCATAACTCACCAGTTGACTGGGGAAACTAAATTCAAGCGATAGATTCTCAATTGAGTTAGATCACACGGTAAAGGTGATAGGCCACCACTACGGACACTGGTCATCCACCAATACTACTGATAATGGCAGACTTTCAACTCGCCTTTGGTGAGTCCGAAGCGCAGGCAACACGGTTAAATGGAGAGAAACCTTCCTATGGACCCTGATTATCCTGGCTTTGACTTGGAAAGATTTGTGGATCTCCAGGAGCTCCTGAGGGGCTGAGGGTGGGAGACACCACCAAAGTCTTGGCCGCCTCAACGAGCGCGGTTGCGCGGGAGGACTAATGTGGAATTGAACCGAGGAACAGTTCAGAGTTATAGAACAAAAGCAAAGTTTACTTTACCAAAGCGGTAATTAGTTGAGTTTAACATGTAATAAGTATTAACAAATAAAGAAATTTTGTCATATTGAAGATTTAAATCTAATAAGTCTTTGATTGTCTTGAATTAAATATCTAATTGTTTCAGTGCTCACACACTCAATCTGTTTTGGGCAACATAGACAATGATGTGAGATGAGAAGATTATTAGGAAACAGGGCGCTGGAGAAGTGGTGGTACTCACAGATTGGATCGGAGGATCAGTAGCTCACAGATCCAGGTGAGCCCTGTGGAACTTCAAGGAACTAGGTGCCGCACAGTGGTGGCCAATAATTCACAGGATCGATGAGATTGTCGCTCGAGAAACACATGATTAGACTCCTGTTAAAAGTGACACAGATAAGTAGTGAGTTAACCTATATGAGAAAAAGAATTTGAGAGGCGTAAGAAATTGTTGCCGATTAATTAAAGACAAGTTCATTTTTATAGGAGTTTTGATATTGGTTATTATATATATAGTTATATTTTATTTCTGTCAGATGGGAACTCCCTATAACTTGTTAGGATGGGTGGTGATGGTACATTCTGGGAAGGTATTTAAGGGTCGAAATAGCGGCAAATGTATCGCCATTATATACACATTATCCTCATTGGGCACGAGTCTCAAGGGAGGTTTCCCGCTCTCACAGAGGTAGAATCGTCGAGGTAAATTATAAAGCTCATTTGTGGAAAGTAGTCAATTGCGTCTTTTACTATTTTATTAGTATCAGGAATTTAATAAGTTTGGTGTATAATTATAATCTCTCACAAAACCCAAACGCAACGGACATTAACCTTCTCCATTAATACCCTGCTTCCCGTACCTGTCATCGCTCTTGTTGCCAACCCTCATTTATCGCTAAATAATAATCGTAAACAATCTCTAACTGAATATAAGTGCAGGCCTTTTTTTATCCGGTCGTTGGATAAAGGGTACTGTAATGGTGAATTATAGGGAGCTTAGTTTATCGGAGTGTTGTAGGCCGAACAGGATCAAAAACTACTTCCTCACATGTGCTCCTTATAGCAGGACTTTACCTTAATCCAATAAGTGTGGTGCTCTTCACCGTCTCCACATGGTCCAAACCATCGTAACAAAATCCGTCATCAAATTTGGCAGTCCTTTTTCCTCTACCGAGTGAACGCAACGTACAGACGCATTCATGATAAAACTCGTTCTCATGCATTATCAATCTCTAACCTTGCCAAGAAACGCTCCTCCGAGAGTTGTCCATTGCTGACAGTACATACCACCTCCTCTTGATCTAGGTTTCGGCGAGTTACCTATGTCCATAACAGGATGAGCCCGTTACGATCTCGTGCTCCCAAGTATTTTTATTAATAATCAATTATGCTTACGTAACTAAGCAAAATTTATTAATTTTCACTCTTTCAGGTGATGAAACGAATGTTCTTTCGGTTATGTTTGCAGCCTGTGGGCGCAGTGTCTTGATATGCTCAGGGGGAAGAAAAAGGGGGGAGCGTTTATTATCATGGGGCACCCTCCTACGCTCACCAATTTGAATATGATGTAATTTGAACCCCAAGCCTTGTAGGAGATAGAGTGAAAATGGGAGTTACATCTAGGTGTATAAGCAGGACCATATCTAGTACATTTAGAGGAACCTAACTCAGGGATGGCTAATGAAGAAGAAGAGTTTGAGATAACCACCTCTTGCAGAATAGGGATACTATTAATGGCCACTGTGCCCTTCACCCTTCCCTCCTTCACCTTTAAGGCCCTAGTAAAGCATTGCACCTGACAATGGTGGAAGGGAGATATTCGTTGGACAGGATGGACCCGGAAGAAATTAGGGGATTGGCCCTCAAAACCCCTGAGCAAACCAGCAGCAAGCGTCAGGCTTGCGCCGCCTAAATCAGAACCAAAAGAACACTAATCCACGAATGTCAGAATAAGCTTTGTATATGGCCATATCTAGTTTTAGGATCTGGTTATTTCTAAGAGTATTGGAGTAGCGTTGGGGTGGTCAGAGCAGCCTATGCACTCAGATGGAGAAGGGACAGTTCGTTGCATAGAAGATACGAAGATGTCACACATGGAGGGGCAAGTGATTGAGGGCAATTAAGCCACTGCGAATCGGCAAGGTATATGATTCCTGAGCTGTTTCGCGCTGTGTTTACCCTCAACCAGCAGTTATTTGGAAAAGATTATGGAGTATGATCTATTTTTAAGAAAATCAATAGGGATGATGATCCACATGTCCCTCCTAGTAAGGGTTATTCAACAGTGTGTGAGGATGGTTAGCTTCAAGGAACGTCGGGATGAAAGGAGCATGCCACTACAGTGACGAAGAGGTATTGGAGTCGCTTGTGGAGGAAGAATGGTTTGAGGAGCCGTTTGCTTTCGACATATAGGAATAGGAGCCAGAATCTGGGACTGATGAAGATGAGTGTATGCGCCCAGGAGAGACACTAGATGGAAGGAAGAGGTACCTAATAGCTATGAAAGTAATTTAAACTATTTATGTGTAGTTTAACCTAATATGATAAGTAAAAAAATATAAATAAATCTGTTACTTCTCTATATAAAGTGTTTTGGATTATTGCAAGAAGCCGACCGAAGCCTATGTGTTGCGTATAACACGCATATCTATTTGCTGTCATAAACTTTCCTGTTGCCATTGGGCGCGGTTCTCATCTATTGCTGCATGGAAGACCGATTAGCCGCTGAGGAGTATAATAAGCCGGCACTGAGAGAGTTTTTCAAGAATGCAGCTCGGGTAGCGCGAACGCGCACTGTGTAGCGCTGTGGCAAAACCGCCGAATAGCTCGATGACGGTAGTGTCTCAATGTTCAGGATAAAAAATTATAGGTAGGTTCCGCGAGCACTAGCTCTGATAGTAGTGAGTTACTTAGGGAATTAATATACGAGGTAATAGATTCTATTTAATAATATATATATATCAATATAATTATATCCATATATGGGACCAATCTATATAAGGACGTGTTAGGTTGAGAAAAGTAAATAATATGAAATATATTATGAAGGAATGATAATAAATGCATATTAAAGAGTATGTGTTAGGTATATGTGATAAAAGGTGATAGTATATATGGAGAAATATAATTAAGTTAATACTATTGAGGTTGTAATATCAATATAGTGGATAAAGTTGCGAGGTAATACGATGAATAGACATAGGGCTATTTACAATTGAAGCGTGCAGTGTGTATAGGATATGCGCAAAAATAACACGCTCTTAGATAATTTGCAGCGACTTGCAGGGTGTGATCGTGAAGTGGGCCGATTACCGACAGTGCCCGCATTAGTGGTGGCCGTGGTCGTCAAACTACTAACGGCGAACATCATGCTAGGGCAGGGTTCACAAATCACCACAGTGTGAAATTACTTTATAGGGTTATATATTTTGAATTATGGAGTGAGCAGTCAAATATAAACATAAGTAGGAATACCATGTATAACTAGAGAGGATAATGTGTATGGGTATATAGTATATATCATAAGAAGAGCGTATAAAAAGATAGAAAGTTAGCATTATATATGGATAGAGTAGAAATTAGCTGAGTATATATAGTATATTTTGTTGAGGTGAGGTATAGATATAATTGGTATGTGTAATACTCAATATATATATACTACAGCTACTAGGGTCAAAGGGAGACCCCTATATAAAAATATATATACCTATTATTATTTATCTAATATATATATATAATTCCACCAAGAGCTTTTCATCAACTGGTGGTTAAGAGATGATCACATTAGATATCTGAACCAACAATTCCTAGTGTCGTGACTACTAATGGTGTAGAGTTCGTGGTAAATAAAATGCTTTGGTTCCTTAAGTTCCTTTAGGTACCGGCAGCTACTAAGGCGCGACAGAAATAGAGCTGTGATTTTGCTTAGTGCGCGAATTTTTAAAAATGATTGCACTTAATGCTCCGCTCCGATCGAGAAGTTAACTGCCTATGCGCCCTGTTAGGAGCCATGAGCGAAGAGGTTGATAGTGCGTCATAGGCGCATAGGCGCATAGGATAAAGTGTTGTAAAAAAAATGAAAAACAGTGTTGGTATAACTATAATACGGGCGTCACGAGCTATTCATGATATATTCACATATGGATCAATAATATGAGAGTGTGTCCAAGGTTCAGTGCTGGGGGACCTACTATATTCTACCAATATTATATATATATATATATATAATATATAAATATTATAGGATACAAAATTTAAGAATTATTTATAAAGAAAGTATATTTGTAGTAATATATTATATTCTAAAATATTCATATATAATATATATATATACCTATAAAATAAAGTGTATAAACTACTATAATATAATATTATATATATATCAATATAGCTATAAAATTCAATATTGTTTTATTTAATTAGTTAATTATATAAAATATGAAGGTTTTTGTCCATTTAAACTCTTTTGATTCTAAAGTAAATTGTGAATTTAATTTTTAACTTATTATAAAATAAAAACACTCACATATTACAAATATTATAAGACTTAATAGTGTAGTGTAGGGAAATTATTTTTGAAGTATAATTCAAAAAAATAATTTACAAATATGGCATAGTAATTTACTTTATGATGCGGAGGAATTTTATAGTACCCTTTAATAAAATCGCTCACACAATGTAGACTTCATATAGTCAAGAAGATGCCATCAGCTTGAGTATTTACTGCAATGTTAGGCGTTGCATGTTCTTGGCACTTTCAATAGGCTTCAGTTTAAATGAGTGTTTTGTCCTAAAATTGCTAAACATCTTGGTGAGGTTCTCAACACCTTTCTTGAATTATAAAAAGTTTTTTAAAAATATATTATATAATATATATATATACATATATGAATGATGATATTATATTGTGTATACTTTTATGACCTATAGTTAGTAATATGAACCCAAATATGTAAATAAAGATATTGAGAGTTGATATATATTTATTAAATAAATGATAACTATTAATATAAATATTAGTTATTTTAAAGGTATTACACGGCAAAATAGAGGGCTCGAGCCGCGGGGAACAACGAGAGTGGGAAACGGATTTTCCATTCCCCGTAGGGGAGGGGTGGAGGAACCCCCCGCGACCAAGCCTGTTTGGGAAGTAGATAACATAAATAGTAATGCCTAAATCAGGAGGGATCACGAGCCCGATTCGGTAAGAAGATTTCTATGTAGGAGAGGGAGCATGAAGCCGACCCCGCGGTCTCATAATACACGTCAGTCCACCTAGAGAGCCGAGAGACCCCGACTCCTGCACTTATCTGAGTGCTAGACCTATGGTTTCTACCGACTCAGTTCAATTGTCTCTCTTTAAAATACAGCCACTTCGCCTTCATCGTATTGTAAGATCAATGTATCCAGGAACCTTATATCTTTCCTAATTTTAATAACTTTCTCTCCAACAGCTCCAGTTCGGCTGACCCCTAATGAGATTTTTTCCTTATTAAAGAAAAATAAATTAGGATATACTCCTAGATAGGTGCCAGTGGAGCCGTTTGCTATTCATGCACTCATTGATCAGGGTAGGATTTGGAAGTGGGCCTTGCGTTGCTTCTACGGGGTTTAAACTATATTCGGAATGAACTGCTTGTCGTCTGTGGATAAAGCATTCGAACTTAATGCCAGATAAGTGTGGGGAGCCTGTAATATAGCTGAGATAGGGGATTGAAGCTAGGGTTCAATACGCTTCTTAAGACACTTAAATCTTTCTCTCGGGCTCATTAATTCATGGTCTGTCTTAATCGTGCTTAGTATCACTCTGGCGGCATTCTAGTTTGCTTAGAAGAGCAGTGTCGTATCGGTGAGTGGAAAAAGAATTCTCGTCTCTGTACAGCTATCACTGCTTGCTAATTTTCATTCTGCTAGAAATTACGTTGCAGGGAATACTCTCTTACGAACGAGCCAAAGCGAGTCTTTTCATATGACAAACTAAGTGTAGCCAACCTCCGTTTGAGTTTTCTTACTGAACAAAATCTTTCTGGCCTCCATTGCAAAAAACATACTCACTTATACATACTTTCTAGTACACATGGTTACCTGGATCTCTCTATTAATCGCTACGATGGTTCTGTCTGCTAATCCTGCTCGCCATAGAAAATGGCCAATCTCTTCGGCCATCTAATTTCCTCTAAGTTCAACCTTACTGGACGATTCTGGCATCCCTCACTCTCCTCCTCACTCTCCTTTTCAGGTATACCTAATGCCTAATTGCCTGTAGATTACGCGATGTCGATTCGGGTGCAATGGGCTCCTGAAGGGAGTCTACGAAGTTAGGAAGGACTTGGAGGTTCAAGGGCCATCGGGTGCCCAGATGGCAATTGTGCCTCACACGCCGAGTAATTTGAGGGAAAGTAGTGCTCCGTGCTATCACCCAGCACCCTCGTTCAGGACATATTCTCATGTGAGTCTCAACTCATAACACTTTCCCTCTAGTGTTGGAAAGCCGCACATGCCCACGTATTCCAATAAAAAGGACGTCCCGCTCTGATCCTTCTAACTATGCCCTATAGCTCTCACTTTTTTTATCTATCTAAGATCTTTGAAACT
The DNA here is from genome assembly GCA_015478945.1 of Trachelipus rathkii. Lineage (NCBI taxonomy): Eukaryota > Metazoa > Arthropoda > Malacostraca > Isopoda > Trachelipodidae > Trachelipus > Trachelipus rathkii. The sequence goes on from JABUQX010022778.1 coordinate 18,209, forward strand.
CTATCTCAGGCTCTCAATTTCTTAAAGATACGATGCTGGAATCGTTTCATAATTATACTTCCTTTCCGATCCTTCGACCGCATTAAATTTTTTTTTTTCGTACGGCTTTCGCGCGTTGTCGAGGTTCTATTGGATATACTTCCTATCTTAACTTGATTTAATGGTTTTCCGCTTCCTTAGGAAACTATGGGGGAGACTTGCGTGTGGCCTTGACATATCCAAAAGCATTTTGACCAGGGTATGGCACGCGTCACTGAGCTCTCTAAGCTCCCCCTCCTTTGGGTTTTCCTCCTTCTCTTGGTTTTAGAGAGCTACTATATGTCTTAGTTTGGTCAATTTCAAATATCCTCCTATATCGGTTGAACTTGTTGTTGATGGGCGCGATCTTCTTCTCCTGTTTTCTTCAATAGTGGTAGTTTCCTCAGTGGATTCTGGGTCTTTCTCCTACTTAGTTCACTACGTTTCATTAGGATTAGATCTTCTTACTGCACCATTCTAACTCTATTCACTTCATATGCCGATGACTTCGACCCTAATCATCGTCTTTCAACTCAGGTTCAATTCCTGCTCCTTCTTTACTTCTGAGAATTGCCCTCTCGTCTTTAGAGATCTTTTCCCCGCTTACTAATCTCAGCTGATCTGGATAGAATTTCGGTGTGGGGGTCCAAACTTTGTGAAATTCAATTCTTAAAAACTCAACTTTTCTACAAATCTCCCTCTCTTAAGACACCTTCTAACTCTTCGCTATCTCTTTCGACGGTTCTCTCGTCCTCCTGTCCTGTTGACAATATAAAACATCCTTGGGCCTTGAACATTCATCAACATCATAAACAGGTTTGCTAGGAGCGGCCATCAAAGAAACTGGGAGTTCTGTTTTAGACTGCGAGAGATCTTTTTTTCCTCTACTGCATTAGTTTTGTACTATTTTGTCACCAACACCCCGTCCTTGTTATGGAGTACTTTTTGCACACTTGAGGGGAGGGGGGCTCCGGTTTCCACCCGCTTTTGGATAGGGTCGAGTCAAAGGCCCAAAAGGCTTATAAACTGTTCTGTACTTTCCCGTTTCCCTTGACCCTCTATCTTTGCGGCGCGAGCGTTGGTGCTTTATCTCTTTTACAGTACCTTGCACGGTAGTTTAGGGTGTCTCGGGAATGAGCCTTATCCAGCGGTCGCAGATACCTCCACGCTTTACGATCGCCCTCGTGAACTAGGGGTGCCTCTGTGTCTGCACATGGAGTTTTTGTGTTGATGTAAGTTACTACCAGGATTCGGAGGTTAACGCTTGCGGTGCTTCTCTTCTTAATCCTGGCGAGCTAGTTTCTGTCTGTGGAAGCTCTTCTTCCTCTCTGCGTTTCCCTGACTGAAGTTTAATTTCCCCCACTTTTTAGAAGTGCGTCTGTGCAAATCTGCGTAATTCTATTTTAGTTTGTGTATTTCTAAGGAGTGTAACACCCCCTCCTTTGAAGTATCGGCGCCTCTGTCGCGTGATGGTGGTGCTAATGCTGTAAATATATATATTTTTTATAAATAATTTTACACTCGTTATGATATTATTTTTAAAATAAATGTAACGATGTAATGTAATGATGTAATAAATGTATATATTATAATAGTTATATATCAAATTGTCTGGGTCATATACGGATATAATATATGTATAGGTAGTATAGTAGTATTATTATTATTTTAACCTATTACTACTGATAGGTGCCGCTTGTTCTTTTTATTAATGTTGAGTCATATTTTGAATTTTTGGGTGTAAGTTTGTGCAACTCTAGTAGCTGTGTGTCTGGATGCTAAGGTTTCAATGAAAATTTAAAGTGGTGACGGGATCATGGTAATAAAAATTTCCCAATTTATTGTTTTTATCATTAGAATATATTTATTTAAAGAATTAGTTTGAAGAAATGAGAAAAAATTCAAAATGAAATATCGATCGACAAAGTTACACTTACAGAAACCATGTACTTTGAATTTAATGAGCAAGTTTCGCATCTATACAAAAGATTTGAAAAAAAAAAAAAAATTAAGGGCTCGAGTCCGACGGGGGACATGAGGGGGGGATCGTTTTCTCAATACCCCGTAGGGGGAGAGGGGCGAAAGGAACCTTCGTAGGCCCGCCGTTGTGCGACACCCGATTAGATAGCTCCAGAATACTTCTTATGTTGTATATAGTGTATATTAATATTATATAGTTAGGTATGTAATATATATAGTGAAATAATGAGTATTATTAATTATATATGTATAGTTATTATAGGTATATAATAGTGATAGGAAGATGCCATTATAAGTTAACGTCCTGTTAATATTATATAATATATACTAATTAGAAATAATATATATATATAGTATCATATATAATTTTTAAATATAGGTATATATATACTATATTAATCACTAGGCATAGTTTTTTTTTTTATTTTTTAAGTACTTATATATAAAGTTATATTAATTTTTATAATGTTAATAGTATATATATATATATAGCGTTAGACGTACTTTAGGCGTATTGAGTATTTTCGTGTATGTGTGTATTTTTCTTTAATTCTTGTTTTAAATTTGTTAATTGGTGTTGAGTGTTAAAATTACCTACACCTAAACTGTAACCTAACCTTAACTAACCTTACATAAAACAAAAATGGCTAAAGAAAAATAACTTAAAACTGAAATTAAGTGAGTGAATATTATTTATATATATGATATATGATATATATTAGTTTAGATTCTACATAGTGGCACTACTCATACCATATACATCACAGGTACTATATTTAGTAAGTGGGTTATGGTTATAGTGAGCTATATATTGTTAGATATATTATTTGTATACTATTATACTATATTGGATATTTTTATGTATTATTGTGCTGTAGCTAGAGAAAAGAGAGTATGAGAGAGGAGAGAGAGCGAGAGAGAGAGAGAGAGAGAGAGAGAGAAAAAGGAGAGAGAGATTGGATGTGGAAAGACGAGAGAGATGAGGCAGGAGAGAATGACGATGGAGCAGGAAGGATTGTTAGTATGTTCGAGAATGGGAGAGAGGACTGCTCGCTGCACTTGTTTGTAATATAGACTCGTTGACGTGACTTGATGAAATAAAATACCGCTCCTCAACGAGTGTTCGACCCAAGGCGTAGTGTATTATCTCTGCGAGAAAAGGTTTTATACTGATTCACAATCCTAATAGTGTGCCTATATATTATAGGTATAGTATATTATGTTTTATTATTGTTGTGCTGGTGACATAATATATATTAGTATTATATACTTATGTATGTTATAAATTACATTGGGTATATTTATATATTATAATTATATATGGGTATTCTATTACTATATATATATAAAATTGTAATGGTGAAATGTCATGATTTGTCAGGTAGATACCTAGCATACCCTTAATGCCCGCCCCTGATATATATATATATATATAATATATTAATATATAGTAGTTACGCAGAGTTTTACATATATAGTTAGATTAATATATAGTATATTTGTATTATTATATGTTCGTTATGAAGTTATGATGGTTCATATGTGAATTTAAATAAAAACCCAAAGATATTCGCTGATGATCCGAATCTCACCCATAATCATCTCAATAGCCGAAATCTGTTTGTTAACATTTTTAATTGCAAAAAAATAATCCGCAAACTTGCTAAGTACAGTAATTATAGTTAAAGTGCTTCCAAAGACAAAAAGACATTTGTTATAGAAAATCAACAAAGACGCTCTTAAACTTTGGTCTGAATAGGTTTCCCGCAAAGTTCCAAGAATCATCGCAACACTTAGGTTTATCTTAAGTCCAAAGTTAAAATCAATATTGGTGGGTCGCATTCTAAAAAATCTTGCACTTTTATCCAAGAACTTCTTTATCAAAATGATAAACGTTGGGTATGTACTTTAATAATTTTTCAACTTTTTAAATAGTCAATAATTGAATCATGTTCAAAATGGTTTCAATCAGCTATATCTTCATTTTGTGTTCCATAAATTATTACTATAATTTATGGAACAAAGTTGCAACATAAATTACTCTTGTTTATTAAAATGGTGATAGAAAAGCTTCTCTAATTTAAAGTTGCAAGGTATATTTTAGTATTTCATTTAGTCATGAATGATAAAAGGTGAAATAAAAAATATCCTTTTTTTTCTTAATTTTCTTCATAATAAACGTGCATTGAATTTGAAACTGAAATTGATTAAGCAATTTATCAAATTTTTAATGATGGATCAAATTGAAATATATTTAAAAATCAGCTTTTGTTAGAGTTTTTGTATATTGAAACTTGGAAATTGTTTGAATTACTTATCATCAGTACTACAATTAGTTAATTAATTAGAGCAAATGAATTGCAAATTTGAAAAAATATAAAAGATCATAAATATATTATTATTATTATTATTATTATTATTATTATTATTATTATTATTATTATTATTATTATTATTATTATTATTATTATTATTATTATTATTATTATTATTATTATTATTATTATTATTATTATTATTATTATTATTATTATTATTGTGTGAGTAGTGAGACACACAAACCATGGGGTCAAAGAATAAGTCTTATAAGCCACACATTTTTCCAACAACTTAGGGAATCTCTAATTATCTTATCCCCTCAAACTTGCAACCCCAATATCTGGTGGTGTCCCCTTCCCGGAGTCGAGATTTCACACTGCTACTCCCTCTCTAGGAGGTGCTGAGCCTTTAAAGATATATATGGTAGTAGCTAGACGGAAAATAAGCAGCCGACAGGTTTCTGCTAAGGATTCGAAGTTAGAGAAGGAAACTTAGACTGAGAAGGCTCATGTGCCAGAGCACTGAGCCCAAGTCAGAGCCGAAATCATAAAATCCACAAATAAAAGGACAAATAAGGTGTCCTTATGTATTTTTATGAACCCATAAAATCCGATTTTGAGGGTTTCAGAACCCTCAATAGTATCTGAGGACCCACGGGAAGGGGTCACAGAAGAAAAAGGAAGAAATAAAGGAGAGAAGCATGGAATGCAAAAGTGAAGAAGATGGGGGAAGGATGAAGAAGGAATAAGTAGTCAGAGACTGAGTAGACTCATGATACGGAACAATGAGCCAGTGCTGGTAAAGGTGCTGGTGACAGTGCCGGAAGACGGTGCCGGTGCCGGTGCCGGTGAAGGTGTCGGTGTCGGTGCCGGAGCCAGTGCCGATGGAGGTGCCGGTGCAGGTGCCGAATCTTGAAATAAATATATAATATCTATCTATCAATCTATCTATCTATCTATCTATCTATCTATCTATCTATCTATCTATCTATCTATCTATCTATCTATCTATCTATCTATCTATCTATCTATCTATCTATCTATCTACCTACTTTATTTTAATTATCTTCACTAATTTTATTTTTTTATCTAGTGAATTACTTATTTATTTATTTTTTATTATTATTATTATTATTATTATTATTATTATTATTATTATTATTATTATTATTATTATTATTATTATTATTATTATTATTATTATTATTATTATTATTATTATTATTATTATTATTATTTTGGTATTATTATCATCGTCAATATTATTATTCTTATCACTATTTCAAACTCAACTGCTAATAAAGCATTAATCCTCTTAATTCTATAATTATCATCATATTGTGTGCGTTATAATAGTAATTATTAGAAATAACTAATATACAGGGTTTTTAGAAAAAAGCATATACATTCAGTGGATTCTCAATACATCTATCCTGATATATTAAAACATAAAGAGTCACCTGAACAGATCCATTTTCTTCCATTTCCACTACAACATCAGAAGCCTAAAACAACATTACAATACTTTCCTGGACTACCTACCTTATCAAAATATCAAACTTGACTGCATAGTAGTAACCGAAACATTTCTGAACGAACACAGCAATGATTTATATCCGATCCCAGGATAAATCGGATTACATGGATTTCGATCAAATAAACGGGTTATGACGTTTCTCCTTACATAAAAAATGACATCTGTACATCCCATGAAGTCATAGTTTCACTTGTTATAAAAAACAAAATTATACCAGTCCTAGTGTATAACATTTGATAAGCAGTTAAAGGCACTTTTCAAGAAAGCAAGGAGGAAACACTACACAAACAAATTTCAGGATTACAATAAAGACTCGATGGCAACTTGGAGTGTAATCAATAAATTAGTCAACAAAAATTTATAAAATATGCAATCCATAAGCGAACTGAATATGAATGGTCTATTAACGGACTAAATGAGTTCTTTCAAGCGTCGGTAACCAAATCTTGAGGGACTAGCTACATACAGGTATGTGCTAATAAAATTCAAAAATATTATTCCTCTCTCCATTCTTAAGAAAATGTACTACGCGTTGATACACCCAATTTACTACACTGTCTTCCTATTTACAAAACCACAGGTAACTCGGTAATCTATCCTATAATTGTAATACAAAAGAGCTTTATCGCCAAATTAGCACTACAAGAGACTTTTGGGAGGATCCAGTATTCGGTTCGGGCTGAGCCCAATTTCCCATCCCCCACTAAAAATGGACATAAAATTCGTAATTTTCAGCCGATTTTTATCATGTAAACACCAAACTGTATTTTTTTTTACCCTCTAAAACGTCGTTTTAGTGTGTTTTTCTGTGTCTATAGTCATTCTTTCAGAATTTTCAATTTTTCAAAACCCATGTTTTTGACATTTTCGAATCAACTCCCAGAATTTTTTTCGAAATGACTTCAAACTTGAAATATGCATAGATGGGTCCATTACCTA
>JABUQX010022778.1:37500-50000 GCA_015478945.1 Trachelipus rathkii
TCAAAGGAACGAATGAAAGCTATATACGAAAAGGCTAAATAACAAATAGCACTCAGGATTGCTAGAAGAAATCCACCATTTTTTGTGTTGCAGCTTTGAATTGTTTTCAGATACATTTTCTTTTTTAACTTTCTTAAGATTTTTGAGCTCGTGTACATATATAGATTAAAGCATAAATTTGTAAAAAACCATAGATATTCACTGTTTATCTGAATCGCTACAATAATCTTCTGAATAGTCAAGATTTCAATGTTAGGATCTTGCATACAAAATAAATGATCTGATAGTTTGCCAAACAAAGCAATCAGAGCTAAACTGACTCTCGAGACAAGTAAGCATTTCCAATATAAAGTCAAGAAAAACACTTTTAAATCTAGCTCCGAACACGGTTCTTGCAAAGTTCCAAGTATCATCGCAACAATTAAGTTTAACTTCAATCCCAAGTTAAAATTAACATTGGTGAACAGCATTTTAAAAAACCTTGAAGTAGCCATCTAAGCATTCCCTTGTCAAGAAGTTAAATGTCGGAGACACACTTTATTGTTTTGCCAATACTTTAAATATTTGTCCTTCAAACATTTTAGAAATAATTTCTATCAGCTAATTTGTCTTCAAGAAACTTGTTTTCTATAAATTTCGAAAAATAATTTAAGGAAATAATATTACATCGTAAAATACTTCAAAAAAGGACTATTATCAAAATTGCCCTTCTAATGTGAACTTATAATGAGTATTTTAGTATTTTATTTATGCATCTAATATCCTGAGTGAATAAAAATACATCTATTTTCTTTCATAATAAACGTGCATTTCATTTTAAATTGTTGAGAAATCGCTTTTCAACAACTGAATGAAAGTTTATCGCTTAGTTCGATGCTCTGTAATGAAGCCAGAATTTTTTGAATTACCCATTGATATTATCGCAAAATATTTATATAGTAAATCAATAAAATAGATACATCATTTGACGAAAAAAATATGACAATTATATAATTATTATTATTATTATTATTATTATTATTATTTTTATTTACTTCTCCTTCATCTATCTCATTCAACTCTTCATTATATTTATTATTCTTCATTATTAATTATTTATTATTATTATTATTTCATTATTATTATTATATCTATTATTAGGCAGTAGTATAGTAAAGTAGTAGTAGTCTAGTAAGTATAGTAGTAGTAGTAGTAGTAGTAGTAGTAGTAGTAGTAGTATGTAGCGGAAATGTCCAAACCCTTTGCTGCGGTGCTTCGTAATATATATCTATATATTCTATATATAATATATATTATACTCACTATATATATATATCTATTTATATTTACTATACATATACATAATATTATACTCTTCTATATCTTCACTCTTACTCTCTTCATATCATATACTATATTTCCTATTCATATCTCTATACTATACTTCATTCTATATATATTTGTGGTGTGTCGTGTGTGTGTGTGTGTGTGTGTGTGTGTGTGTCGTGTGTGTGTAGCACTTGAAGCTGGGAAACAAGACAATATAGAATCTTTTCCAGGTGTACGCTCTCACAACATGGATGCACCCAGCGAGGCGAAGGCACTCCCTTCTCATGGGCACAAACTGGAAGATGCGTATCTTCTCTCTTCTCTCTCTCTCTCTCTTCTCTCTCTCTCTCTCTCTCTCTCTCTCCTCTCTCTCTCGTCTCTTCTCTCTCTCTCTCTCTCTCTCTCTCTCGGTTTTGGCCCCCTTATCAATTGCGTTTTTTTAATACATACAATTTCCGGGATTACAGGGCGAATACTTTGTTTACTTCTATTTACTTCTTCAAAATATTTTTCTTTCCTATATATATATATTTTTTTGTTATCCTAGAATTTGATCGGTCTCCCCATCTTAATATTATATGTTTTTTTTTATTTAAGTAATGTTGAATTTATCAAAAGATATAGATTTACTAAGAGTGTTTTTATTTTAAAAATTTAATATATACTTTTTTAATAGGCATCAGGTAAAAAATTTGTCCACTTAGTTTGATTTTGAAGGTTTTGTACTTAAATTTCACCCCTGAATAACTGTGCATATTCGAATCTCTCTGATAAAATATATCTATTCTGAGCTTGAAAAAATAGGCTTCCGGACCACTTATACGATGAATTAGTACGAATAATACAATATCGATACGGATAATTAGATAATCATTTAACATAACACTAGTGTATACCTTATAGTTAATAACTATAAATCTCTATTTTCGCTCAAATCTCTATAAACAGTAATTTCAATTCCTCTATCGGCACTAACTACATTTCCTTCTCCACCACTATAACAAAAGATTACCATGGCATTTACCCCCAATTACAAATCACCTTTCAACACTTCCAACACTGCTCCTCAACTATAATGACTAGCAGCTAATTTTTGTGTCAATACTTATTGTGCCACATGAATATTTATATTTATATTAATAATTTATTTATATTTATATTTTCTATTATGATTATATTTATTTTATATTTATATTTATATTATATTTATATTTATATTTTATTTTATTTATATTTATATTTATATTTATATTTAATATTTATATTTAATTTAAACACACATTTTTCTCAATTAACCTAATTACATGCATATACGTATGTTTGCTTGAATGTGTTTGTGGGGGGGGGGGAGGTTCAGTTTTTTTTCAGTTCATATTTCCTTTTTGTGTTGCTTTTTTTTTTTATTTGCAACAAATAAATAAAAGCAAGAAAGGCTGAAGTGTTTGTGAAGATTTTTAAGGAAATTTATTTCTCCATCTCTAAATCTGAATTTAATATTTTTGTATTTTATTTGCCTTTGTTTATATTTTTGTATTATAATATAATATAATATAATATAATATAATATAATATAATATAATATAATATAATATAATATTATAATATAATATAATATAATATAATATAATATAATATAATATAATATAATATAATATAATATAATATAATATATATTATAATATAATATAAATATAATATAATATAATATAATATAATATATATATATATATTAGAGCTGAAAAAATTGTTCACATCTCCGAATGACACCCTATCAAAGATTGTAAAAAAAAAACTATATTCCTAAAAACTATAAAAACTAAAAAAACTATATATATATATATATAATATATATTATAATATAATATAATATTATATATATATATTATATATTATATATATATATATATATATATATATTATATATATATAAACTATATTTATTTTCGATTTACTTTTATTGGAAAAAAAAAAGTGTCAAAATAAATTGAAAAGATGCAGACATATTGGTGACGTTTCACAGCATAGTCTTGGGAATCTGGCATCTTACACATGATTTCTTACTTTTTACCAAATAAAGAAATTAAAAGAAAAAATGGAAGGAAATTTTAGTTTGTTTTTTTTTTAATCTTTATGATTGAGTCATTCGGAATTGTGAACAACCGTTATATATATATATATATATATAATATAGTATATATATATATATTTATTTATATATATATATATATATATATATTATATATAATATTATGAATATATATATATATTATAATATATATATATATGATATATAATATTAATATAAATTATATATATATATATATATATATATATATATATATAATATATAAATATAATATATATATTTTATATATATTATTATATATATAATATATAATATATATATATATATATATAGATTTATTTATAATCCCACTCTTTTCTCTGGTATTTTTTTAATCTGTTATAATAAATAAGAATATTTTATAATATTATTTTCCAGTTTTTATATATTTCATTAATGAAGTGGTGATTGTTAAATTCTTTTCCGAGCTCTGAATTTCCAGCTTTTATATTATATTAATATATATACTATATATATATATATATATATACATATATTATATAATATATATATATTTAATATATATATAATATATATTTATATATATATATATATTATATATATATGATATATATATATATATATTTATATATTTTATAATATATATATATATATATATAAGTAATATATATACTATATATTATTATATATATTTATATTATATATATATATATATATATATATAATTATATTATTATATAATAAATATATATATATTTATATATATTATTAATATATAATAGTAATATATTATAATATAATATATATATATATATTATAAGTTATTAATTATTAAAAAATCCTTGATATCTGATTTTTAAATATGGACCCGATGAAATGCGGCTGACTATAATGATGGAGTTTTTAATGCAGAGAGTGGAAAAATAGAGACGCTCCAAGGAGTGGAAAGAGTTCAGTAGCCTTTTGGAGAGGAAGTTTAGAAATTTGGAAGGTGAGAGATTGATAGAATGTGTGTTAGGAATAACCTTGAAATAATGAATGGCTTTTTCAAACATAGAGAAACACACATATATACTTGATACAGATGGAACCAGAATACGGGAGGTTTTGACCAGAGATCAGTAATAGACTATTTTATTTCATCAGATAAGAGGATAGTGAGTAACGTAAAGGTAATTCCTGGGGTGTCTTTAGACACAGATCATCGAATGATAGTTGCAAATATTAAAGTGGAAAAGCTCAGAAAAACAACCTGGTGTATATAGAAGAAGTCATAATTGGTTAAAGAGTCTAAGAAACGCAAGAAACGAGAATAGAATACGAAAAAAGAATAAATGAAAAAGTGAGTAGATGGGTGGAAAGCGAAGTAGAAGAGTGGTCAAAGGTTGAGAAATATTTGAAGGAGGTGGCGGTGGAGGTGCTGGGAGAGGAGTGGAGGGGAGGAAGAAGAGACATAACTCGTTGGTGGAACGGAGGATGGTAAAGGGAAGCGATAAAGTCATTAATAGTAAAAGTACGAGAAACATGAGACTAAGGAGAAGGACACCCGAAAACGAGAGAGGAGTATGTTATCATCGCAGAAAATGAAGCAAAAACAAATAAAAAAAACGGAGTGAGAGTGTTGGAGGGAGCGGGGGGGGTTGGAGGAGATCGAGACTAGTATATGTGTATGGCCTAGTAAGTGAAGTGAAGCTTCAGAAAACAACCTGTGTATAAGAAGAAGATCATAAAGGTAAAGAGTCTAAGAGACCAGGATCTCGGAGAAGAAGAATAAGAATGAAATTTCCATGATATATTGTTTTGGAGCATCCAATTTTCAGATAATTTGAAGGAGTGGCAGGTGGAGTGCTGGACGGGGAGTGGGAGGGGAGGAAAGAAGAGACATAACCGTGGTGGCGGAGGGAGGTAAGGGAGCGATAAAGCAAAAAAAGAAAAGACGACGACTGGCTAAGAGAAAGGACATCCCGAAACGAGAGAGGAGTAAATGTTTTATCGCGATGCGCAACTGCAGCGGGGGGGTGTCATGGGGGAGCTGGGGGAGAGTTTGGAGAGAAGATCAAAGAGGGAAATAATTGTATTTTTCGTTTGTATGGCTAGTAAGATCATACAGGAAGGATAAAAAAAAAGTTAAATAGCATAAAAAATGAGGAGGGAGAGGTGATGGTAGAAGGTGGAGGAATAAATGAGAGATGGACTGGATAATGTTTTGAGTCTTTGTTGAACGTGAAGAGGGAAGACAGAGTCTGATCAGAGGAGGACGGAGGATAGTTTGCGGATGGAGGAGAATGAGGGGGATGAGGAGTTTACGGAACGAGTTCGAGGAGGCTGTTGCTAAGATGAAAAATGGGAAAACGCCTGGTGCAGGATAGTGGGGAGTATATAACGACTGGGATGAGAGAGGCGTAGCACTACACCAAGAGTCTTACCAAGTTACCTGAATATGTGCCTGGAGGAGTGGGTAGAGGCCGGAAGAGTGGAAAAGGAGCAATAATCGTGGCAATATATAAGGGGTAAATGGAGATTCTGGGTAATGTAAAAATTTAACAGGGCATATCCTTGAATAGAACCACGATAGTAAAGGTAAGTGACAGAAATCGCATTGGAGACAACTGAATAGGGAAGTAGAGGCAAAGTTAGTGAGAGGAATGCAAGCACGGATCAGGAAGATAATAGGGGGAACAACGGAATCTGGCTTATTATAGTTTAAGAACAGATTGCAGAGAAGACATGGGAATTCAATGTTGGGTTCGATGTGGTTTGGATTTGCAAAAAGCTTTGATTTCGCGTGGCCAAGAAGATAGGTTGTGGAGATGGTCTAGAGGAGAGATATGGGTTTCGGGGAGAATGCTCAATGCAATTAAGAGCTTGCTTGTACGAAGTGTGTAAGTGTAAGGTTAGGACAGGAAAATGATGAAGTTTTCAAGTGAACAGGGCGTGGAAGCAAGGAGTGTTCGTTTTACAGCCCTGTGTTCAATTGCTTTTAGTCACGCTTTAACTATTCTTAGCAGGTGGACTAAAATGATGTGGGCGTATTTTGGCATACGCCGATCGATACTAAGCTCTTTCTGGAAGCGTTAAGGAGGAAGACATGGCACAGAAGGGACACGGTGGAATATGTGTTCGAAAAGAGGGAGGCCTGAAAAATGAATAAGCGAGAGAGACGGGTTGCTTCACTCGGCAATAAATAGGAGCTAGAGGAAGGTTTTAAACTATCCAGATGAATGGCAGCAATAAAGAAATAGAAAGTTTTAAGTCATTTATGAAGTGTATATACGGAACGAGGAGGAAGTTGGGGAAGTCCGTGATATTTTGCCACCAGAGGAACAGAAAATACGGAAGAAGCTTTGAGCGTCTTTCTATCCTTTGTTGAAGAAATCAGAATAGTGCCCCTGCAGGTGAACTCATTATTGAGAATGTTTACGACTCCACTATGACACGTATGTGCGGAGAGTGGACGACGTATACAAAGCTCAAACAGCAGAGATGAGGCCTTTCGAAGGGTAATGCCTGGGAAAGAGCGTAGAGATAGAAGTGAGAATGAACATATCGAGAGAGAGCGGGGTCTGTGGTGGATGTGGGGCTGGAGGTGGGCTGGGACATCTAGAAGAGGATGGGGGAGGAAGAGTGCTAAGAGGTCATGGGAAGTGGAGGCGGGAGGCAGGAGACCGAGGGGGGAGGCCGGAAGAAGGTGGAGAGATGAAGTACGAAGAGGTACTGGTGAGAGGCCATAAACTTTCCGAAACATCAATAGAATTGAGAAGAAGGTGGAGACTTGCGTAAAGAAGGATGGAGGATGAGACTACACACACTGACAGGCAGATAATGTCTTGCCTGGGAGCTGAAATTATTACGTAATATATATATATAGTTTATCTATATATATAATATATTTGTATATGCTACTATTTCCATATATATATATGATATTAATTAAGTTATTAATATATATATTTTTATGTATAGTGAATATATATAGTTATAGTAGTCTAGTTATATAGTTATAGTATTATATGGTGATTAGTTCTGTATATATATATATATATTATATATATAATGATATATATATAATATATATAGTATATATTATATATATATATGTACAGTAAAAGTTAAAGATTATATATATATATTATATATTTATATATATTATATAATCTTAATCTATAATATAATATCAAAACCGTATGTTTTTAGATATAATTTTTATCCATTTTATGATATATATATATATATATATATATTTATGGCTGGTTGAGTAATAGTGAAGGAGCGGCGCGAGAGGGATGACTAGAGTATCTGATAAGTATACTGTGCCAACAGACACCATTTTACCCTCTTACAACAATCACAAACGCACACACCCAGCACCACACAGTTACTCTCACTCACTCACTCCGCACTAGAGACCTACTCAATATGAGTATGCGCTAAAGAAGAGAAGCTGCCCGGTATTTTCACAATAGAATTCGTTGTGAGGTGTCCGGAGCTCACGATAGTAGTGACCTGGATATATAGGAGGTAGATCGTTGACCCGTAGTATATATATGAAATAGGAAGTTAATCGATTTCTATAATCGTCGATTTTTTCATCAATTATTTTCTTACTTATAAAAGTTTTATAATTTTTTCTAACAGATATTGTGGAAATTGTTATTAGCGAGGTTCCGTTTTAATTCTCTAGTTATGTTCGTAATGAAAGCCATCTACCTACCGTCCGTGGTCCTGAAATAGGAAGTTAATCTATTTTTATTTTCGTCGTTTTTTCAGCAATTATTTTCTTATTTACAAAGGTTTTATGATTTTATCTACAGATATTGAGGAAATTATTACTAGCGAGGTTCCGTTTTAATTACCGAAACTTCCGTCTCAAAAAATTTCCAATTTCAACAGAATGAGCTCTCTTCAGTAAAGTTTTAATATGGGCGATCTTGTAAGTTAAGAGTATATATATGAATGGATGTTAGTATATAAAACTTTGCCAGTAGATTTAAAGCATATACTTGCAATGAGGATTTCGCTTGAATCAAAAGAGATTTTAACGTCACAGGTATGGAAATAATTATTTTCACATTTTTTCAAAAGTAAAACATAAGAAAGTCTAGTTTCGAAGTTCTTCGATAAAGAGTGTAACATCTTTTGAAGATTACAAAGGTATGACCAGAACATCAGATATATTGTAGAGTTTAGGATTGAATGATTTATTGTTACTTAAACTTAGGTTTTCAATGTACGACATTCAAAAAAGTCAGTGAACGTTTTTTCAAGTGGGGAATTCGTAATAACACAATCCGCCGGCACATACGTTTATCAATAAAATTCAAAATTAGTCATAATTGTGTATTTTGTTTAAAAGATTTATTTGAAACAGGCTAACCTTCCTTACGACTTCAAAATATTGATTTCTGTTTTAATAAACTTTTACCCAAATGAACAACTATGGTTCTTTTTGTTGACAATAATGAAAATTTTGATTTTAAGTTTCAAATAACTATTTTTTTATCTGTCAAAGTTAATACCTAAAATTTGTATTTATAGTATTTCATTCTATAGATGATAAGTATAATTTTTTTTTACTAAAAATTGTTACTGTTAAGAAAATTATAAGTTAAAAATAGATTATATAAAAAACTGGAGAAAACGTGACAATGATTCGAAAAACTTTCAGAATGAGGTTGGTATAATGTGGATGACATCGAGTGACCTGAATCCAAATGGTTCTTTATTGGGGGATGAGGAAGGTGGCGCATCGGTAAATCCTTTGCCTGAGAAAATTCAATCTAAACTTACTTATATTGCTAATGTTAAAAGTAGGACGGTAAATATAAAAGCCTGCCGCTTGCCTGCTCACCTTCATAATTAAACGAAGCATGAATTGAAAAATTCCTTCACGTAGGAGTTTTGAAAAGTGCATAGGGCTTGACATTTGTCGTGGTAAAAAATTATGTAAGCATGTTTGTGGCGCAGATTTTCGACAATTGAACGCATTATCTGAAAAGGAAAATTATTCATTGCTGAATATTTGGGAAAAAATGTTTATTTTAAAAGACTAATATTTACGTGAAGCTACATATTTTAGAAGCATATATAATTTATCTTTAGCAGGAAAGAACAAAACATAATTCACCATTAAAATCCGTTCAGTTCTTTCTCAAATTAACTTAACGGAAAATCATTGCAACAGTCAAACAACTTTCTTTTGTTGCATGCGTAATTTGCTCTTGATATTCCCAACTGGTTCGTGTATATAGATGACGTATTATAAGCTATTAGGAATGAGAAAGAAATGAGAAATATTTTGGAATGAGTGCCTCAGATGTTTGCCTTGTTCAAAATATTCCTCAGTGTGAATTATTGTAAAGTCGGAGAAATCAAAACAACCTTTATGGGTTTTGATATTAATCAAGTAGTGATGGAGCATAGTGCCGAGAGTGGGGAGTCATAAAGATTCTGAAAGCTTTAATAAAAAGCAGCGCTTAGATCTTTTATTGGAAGCCATAATATTTTCAGATGTTTTATTTCGCATTTGTTGCATATAACTGTGACTTTGATGTTTGAATTAATAGGTAAGCTGTACATTTCTAGGAAAATAAAATATAGAAATTATTCCGAGTCGAATTTCGCAAAGGGAAAATTAGCAATAGAGAATACCATATATACAATACTTGGGTTTCTAAAACGAATATGCAAGAAAGTGTATAAGATACCTCTCATGTGATTTCGGGCTTTGCAGTATTTATGAATTAAAAAGAAGAAAAGTAATCAAGTTTCTATAGCGACATTTTGAAACCAACGAGAAAAAATTACTCAACTTTTATACTGCTCTTTTAGGAGGGATGGGAGAATAATTACACTGGTCAAAGCTAATTTTGTTGTCAGTGATATTATTGTGATTTTAGGGTAGGTTCATGTTTTGCTGAATCCAAAAATGGCCTTAATTTAGCTAGATTGGCTTTAGTTTTTGAAATAATGAATGAATCTATTGAAAAAATCATAAATATGGATATTTTAATAGCTAAACATACATTATACATATATTACATTAGGACCTTATCTGTTTTACGACTCCGTCAGTTTTGATTTTTTTGTTTTTTATAGCCATATTTCTAGTATAAAGATCCCAACAATCACTTCCAGCAGTGAATGGACATGATTCTCAAAAAATGTGTAGATCCTTTCAGTTTTTAATATCTGAAGTCAGTTTTAATTTTCTTAGTTTTTTAATATATTGCCAAGATATGATAATTAACAATGAATTTGGGGTGGTAATAGACAGATTCAAAGTTCAAAATATTTTTAAATAATCTTCTAAAATTAAGTTTTTTGGATAATTATTGCCTTTTAATTTTAAAAAGTTTTTCATACTAAAGGAATACCCAAGGGAAAACCGAAAAGATGGAGTCGGGTCTCTCGGCCTTCCGGGAACGACAGGGTAGGACTATTTCCCCTTGGGAGGGGTCTCCGGAACCCCCGCTCTTGGTATTTGGGTGTCGTGGGGTTCCTCCGCCCCTCCCCCAAGGTATGGAGTCCCCCTGTCCTGCTCTACTGAGCTCCTCTAATATATGGTTATATACAGTATGCATAAATATATATATATATATATATATATAGAAAAGGTACATATATATATATATGTATATATATATATATATATATATATACATATATGCATATATATACCTACATATTTTTTTTTTACATTTTGGTAATAAGCTTTATACGCTGATTCCAAATATGTAATTGGTTTTTCTGTAAGTCGTCTACTTTTCGAGATATTTCATTTTTGAAAAAATATTTAACATTTAAATATTTTATACATATATACATAAATGTGATTTTTAAAAAATTATTTAAAATATTTCGAACTTTTGAATCATGTCCGTTACCACTGAAATTCATTGTTAGTATCATATACTAGCAATATATTTAAAAAAAAAAATCAAAACTGACGGAGTCGTAAAACAGAATAGGACCTTACATTACAGTAAATTACTGACAAAACATTCCAAAATATCTGCAGGAATTATTTTGAGTACAGTATATAATGCAAAGAAGAAGAGTATGTTGAAGAATGTACAAATTATTGCAAGCAAAACTGCTATCTGCATGATTTTCATGTGATTCTATCTCTACAGTCATTGCAGACTCCAGCAATAATCTGCCATCATGTGCTTGTCCATTCTGCCTTGATATCGTTCCTCCACCACCTTGACATCCTGAAGGAACTCCTCTACTTGTTCCTCACTAAAATGACCTATGTTGTCCGAAAATTTATTCAGGTGACTATGAAGATGGTGAACTTTTATTCTCATATTTGTTCGCAAAATTTAAAATTTTCTGAGCATGTCTTTCACTAGTTCTTCAAAGTTGTGTGCTTTATTGTTTCCTGGCAATGAAAGCTGCGACAGATACATAACTACACCATGCTGCTGCTCAATTTATTCATGACGTTTATGGAAGTTTGAATCATTGGTGAGCTAGGGTATTTGGGGCCTATCAAAGACTCCAGCCAGCGCCTGCATCGCCAAGAATTCAGGAAATGATCTACAGATGTATTTGAAGCAATTGCCATCCCTGTATAATGCTTTCACATATTGCTTAATTAGTCCTAATTCAATATGAAATGGTGGCAGTATAATCTTTTCTCTCTGAACCAATGGCTAATTTAAAATATTTGCGGCACCTACAGTGACGTTTTTCTTGAAGGACCATGTAACCACTCAGTAATCTGCAGAAATATCATCCCCACATGCAGATGAAACAAGGGTACTTTTGTGTACCAATTTTGCTGCCCGAGCAAAATTAATCATCTTTATATAAATGCAAATAAACCACTATGTTGTTGGAAAACAAATCTTCTGCAAGACTATCTTGATATTTTTTAGTCTTTCCTTTGTTTTGATGATGATCTTGAATGCTGAATTGATGCATGGCGGTTAAGTTGGTATTGTAATAACCCACATTCAAAGCCTAGCTTGAGCTATTACTAAAAAAGCCGCCAATCAGGTTGATATTCTTGGTAGTTCCAATTTAGTAAGAAGTTCAGAATTTTTAAGTTAGAATAAAGATTTTTCATCTTTACTGAATATGGAAGAAGTCCCCTCTCTTG
>JABUQX010022778.1:55000-60000 GCA_015478945.1 Trachelipus rathkii
TATGATTTTTCTGATAGTGATTCAGCGTTAGTTAGAAATAAACAAAGGCATTTAAAAATGCAGAAGGAAGGGAAAGGGAATCAATTTAATTACTGACGTGAGCGATAAATGGTAGAGCCAAGTGGCATAATTGCTAAAGTGGCTAATCTTGGAAAGCTATTAAAAATTTGTTCAACTGAAATATAAAAAAAAATAATATGTAAATTGATTATAAAGATACATACAAAGGATAAAAAAATATATATATATATATCAAACTCTGATTTAGAGTGGAAAAATCAAAGCTGCAAACAAAACTTAGTAAACGTAAATTTAATTCTAAAAGCGATAATTTGAATTCGTTGTAGATGTCTTTGTAGTTTTATTCAATCAATGTTCCCGAAAAATGTATTAATGTTATCATAGAGTATTTCATTATTTCAGTCTGAAGGGTCACTGAGATATTTACTATAATACAAAAAGTATTAAAACTGATTATATATATATATATATATAATACGTATATATATATATATATATATATATATATATATATATTATATATATATATATATATATATATATATATATATATATATATATACCATATATATATATATATATGCTATGTATATATATATATATAATATTAATATATATATATATATATATATATATATATATATATATATATATATATATATATATATATATATATATATATACGTAAATGAACCAGTAAAAAAAGTTGATATACTATATATATATATATATATAAACGTAAATGAACCAGTAAAAAAAGTTGTTATACTTGTCATTAATTAATTAACTATATAACTATTAGACCTGAGTTTAAGAAATTTAAGGAGATTTCTCATAAATTCGGGAGTTTTCACTTAGATTATATTAAATTTTCCTGAATGGAAACTATATAGATATTTGATCACGTTTCTCTATAAATTTTGAAGGCATTTATGAGGTTGAGGGTCATTTCTCGAATTAATTTGAGTAATTCTATTAAGTTGATCAAGACTTCATAAACTAAATCGATTTAAATTTATTCAATATTTATCTATGAGAGTAACATTTAAAGCTGCTCTTATGATAAGTTGTCAATAATTATTTATTTTCTTTTTTTATATGTATAGCTATATAAGTTACGTTCATTTTTTAAATAAACGCTATATTATATATATATATATATATTTATATATATCATATATATCCACATATATATATATATATATATATATATATATATATATATATATATATATATATATATATATATATATATATTTTTATTTATATTTAAATAGACATTATTATATATATATATATATATATATATATATATATATATATATATATATATATATATATATATATACTTTTATATATATCACTCTATATATATATATATATATATATATATATATATATATATATATATATATATCAACCACACCCTCTTTCAAGCCCTAGGTTATTATTGAATATTCTGTTGCTTACGTTGTTAGGTGTCCTCAGATTTAAGAAAAATTTCTCGGTGTTTTAGAAGTTAGTCCATCTATTCCCCTCTGATTAATCGTCCACAATATATACGGATTTTATATATACAGGGTATATATATATATATATATATATATATATATATATATATAAAAATATATATATATATATATAATATATATATATATATATATATATATATATATATATATATATATATATTTATATAATGTATATATATATATATATATATATATATATATATATATATATATATATATATATATATATATATATATATATATATATATATATATATATATATATATATATATTTATACTCTATATATATAACCCCTCTTAATATATATATATATATATATATATATATATATATATATATACATATATATATATGTATATATATATATATATATATATATATATATATATATATATATATATATATATATATATTCGCCATGAACATTCATCATGTGAAAAATAAGTTAATCAATTTCAATATTAAGCTATTAAACGGAATAGACTCTTTTTATTAAGTAAATACATACGAACAAATATTTTTAGTTTACATTGGACAATTGATGCCAAAATTAAATACAAAAAAATGTTATTTATAAGTTTACATTAGGAGCGCTACTTTGAATTAACAAGCATT
The DNA here is from genome assembly GCA_015478945.1 of Trachelipus rathkii. Classification (NCBI taxonomy): domain Eukaryota; kingdom Metazoa; phylum Arthropoda; class Malacostraca; order Isopoda; family Trachelipodidae; genus Trachelipus; species Trachelipus rathkii. Next base: position 57,171 of record JABUQX010022778.1, read on the forward strand.
TGAAGTAATTTATGATGTAAATTTCTTTGCACAATATCACTTATTTTATTATAATTTATTGAATACAAGAATCTTGAAGGCTATTTAGTTAATTGAAACTATGCTTAAAAGGATCAAATCATCTCTTATTTATTGATTGGTATATATCAATGTATACAACAAGCACTTAGTATTCTGACAAGGAAAGACTCGGATGTTTAGTTCAAGGTTTGTCAGATTGCGATCCACCAATGGTTTTAATTTGGCAATGAAGCTAAATCTAGTTGTCGCGGTGATTTTTGGAACTTTTCGGAAAACTTACTCTGAACCAGGTTTAAAAGCTTTTATTATTGCTTTTTACTACAAATGTCTATTTGTGCTGAGAAACGCTTTAGCTATTATAGCGTTGTGTGGAATGTTAGCAAATAGTTTTATTCCTATACAAGATCTTGAGAAACAAATTTCTGTAATTCAGATGATAATCGGTATTGTTCGTTACAGTCACTATCTTTGGTTTTTCACCAATTTTGGAATCCATTTATATATTTATAAGCGTTCAATAATCCTGCAAAAATTACTGAGGAAAATGCATTTAATTTTATTTTAAATTCTAATACAAACGAAGGTGGAAATATTCTTGAAATTTTGACTCTGATTCCTTATATTTATTTTTTTATGAACTTGTTTTTGGGTACATATGGCAATTTTTCAACAGTTAGTACTACATGCTTTACATTATCATTGTTTTGCTCTAGATTACAAGCAATAAATATTTCATGCTTGTTTCTTTGTGTCGTAAACCAATTGACAAATTTTCTCGAGAAGTTAAGAAGGGAAGCGTTGAATAAATATTCTAAACGAAATAAAATATTGTCATCGGAAGTCGAAAAAATGATATATTTCAAACGTATTCGGAAATCGTTAATATCAGTATGCAAACTCTCAAAGGCAACGTTCTGTTATTTTCGGATCCCATTTGGTCTCTTGCTGATTGGTAATATATTGTCCTTTACAATTCATACGATGGATGCTGCCAGTTTATTTGACTTTACTTCATATTTGCCTTTTGTTCTGCCATCAATTTTACATATATTTGTCTCACTATATACCCCAGATATTATAACAGAGAAGGTAGCGTTATCTTTTCATTACTAAGAACAATTTTTAAATAAAAGTATGCCTCAAATAATTTTCTACAATTTAAAAAATAATCAATGGAAATAAATCAAATTACAAACCCTTAATAATTTTATTCACATTTAGATTTTAAATTGTTAACACAAATGATAAATTAATTCATGTATGACGAAATACGAGTATGATCAAGATAGCAAGAATGTATTTAAATAACAAATTTCATTTCTTATATTAAAATGATAATTTTTCGTATTTTTTTCAGTGCTCTCAAATGTCAAGACAGATTCAGTTACTTTCTCTCAAAGATGGCTGGAAGCAACACAAGGAAGAGCTATATATATATATATATATATATATATATATATATATATATATATAATATATATATATCTCATATACATATACATAGAACTTTTAACATGCTATAACTATATATATATCTATCATATCATACTGTATATATATACATATACTGTATAATATATAATAATATATAAATATATAATATATATATATATATATATATATATATATATATATATATATATATATATATATATATATATATATATAATATATATATATATATATATATATATATATATATATATATATATATATATAATATATATATAAATATATATATATAATAACAATATAAATAATAATATAAACCTGTAATATATACATATGTATATATATATCGCGACTAATATAATATATGTATATATATATGTAATAACCAACCAGCAATAATATATCGCTCTGTACTATACCTCATATATACGCAGTCTCCGTGTTACAGCGGAGATCTGTTGTTACAACACGTCGTAAGGTGGAATTAATCGTAAATCGGAGATTAACGTTAAAAATGCAATGAAAAGTGAACTATTTCTTACCTTTAAACATTAAAACTTATAGGGATGAGTGAGCTTGAGAGGCAACAAAAGAACCTGCAGAAGTTGCTGAAGATACAGGTATTGGAAAGTCTGGGTTAGGATTTTCACACGGTGCTGATGATACAGGTACAGAAACTGGGTCTGGAGATGCAGTTTGCTCCTTGAAATAACATTCAAGGCTAGACTAGACTCATACTTTTCTCTTTTCCTCCAGAATCTCCTTGTAGCATCGAAGTAATCCACGACTCCTCTGGCGACCTCATTGTACCTCTCAATGTTGTGGTCCTCAGCCTTAAACTTTGCCAACCCTTCCTCCATCGGCATAAATCTTCTGTCAAGCCTTTGACTCTTAAGTTCCTGGGTTCTGGGACCGGTGTCTCCTCATCCACCTCTCCAGGTGAATCAGGCTCTCAGAAAATAACTCCTCTCATGGGATTTTAGCAGCTCGATGACATCATTAGCATCATGCCTCCAAATTATGCCCCTAGTCAGGCCAACAATTTTCTTGATGACTCTGTCAACTGTCTCCTCAAAGCCATGCAAATAATACAAACTATTGGGGACACAGTTTCTTCCAAGCCAAATTCATATTTGCCTGCTTTACCTCGTCCCATAAATCTGCTATGCTTTCCGTTGCATCATAGATTCTATGGTCTTCCAGAAGCCCTTGAGAGTCAAGTTCTTATTCTTCTCAATTGTTTTTAAGGCATTGCCAATTGTCCTTTGGAGGATTCGATTCTTATCTTTTATTATGATAGCCACAGTCGACCTGCTAAGTCCCAACAAACGACTGATATTTGTTATAGTTTCTCCTC
>JABUQX010022778.1:67500-79138 GCA_015478945.1 Trachelipus rathkii
ATATATATATATTATATATTGCTAGCATATATATATATATATGATATATGCAGAGTATATATATTTATATATATATATATAGTATATATATATATATATATATATAGTTATTATATATAGTATATATATATATTATATATATATATATAAGGTTATATATATATATTATTAAAGATTATATTTTTATAAGGTATATATTATATACTATACATTGTTATGTTGCTATGCATATAAGAAGGTATACAGCATATAAAAGTATATGAGATATAAGTATATATATATATGGAGTATATATAAGTATATATATATATATATATATATATGTTATATATTTCATATATGTTGTTAATATATATATATATATATATGTTGCTATATATATGATATACATATGGTATACTATATATGTTATTAGTGCATGGATTTATTTAACGGAATCGTAATGGAAAGAATCAGTGTTTTTCAGAATCGAATCGGAATCGGAATCTGCAAAATTGTACCGATTCTTTGGTACACAATCTGAAAATAATTTTTATTCTATCTTTAAGATCAAAGACAATATTTAGAAGTCTGCCATATTGATTTTTAATTTCAGTTCTTTCATGTAATTCTATATAATTAAAGAAAACTGGATTGAGAGGCAACGTAGAGCCCAAGATATCATGTTAAGATTTTCAGACAGTCACGGTGAGGGAGTCATTATGTAATGTTTCGTTAGTCGTTATGTAATATGTTTTTATAATTATATACCCGTGAACTCGTAAGTAGCGATATATTTGCCTTGTAGGTTTGTAAATAATTGGAGTTATTGAATATAAATTTATAAATTAATATATATGAAATTAATATTTTGTTATATAAGAATATTATTAAACTATTTGCTACACACTTATGAAAGAGTCCAGATTTTAGGCGGATAGGCTTAGCCAATGTTATCGTAAAGTTGTCTCGTTCTCTCAAAATATCACCCTGGCATACACACATACAGTGCCTTCTTATCCAATTTCACTTTAGGTGCAAAAACGCTAAATTGGGAAAATTAAAATTGAGAAAATAAAAGATAAAGGAGAAATAAAATAGAACTTTAAATTTTTGTTTAGCCGGGTTTTATTTCGTGCAGACTTTTGTTTCCTTTTGAATGAAAACCTTTAATCTAATTTCCCGAACTGGAATCTGTTTTAAACTTATATAATATTTCATTTTTTTGTATGTAAACTTTTAAATATATATATATGATATAAAGAGCAGGAGGTATATATATATATATATATATATAGTAGTAAAGAGCAGTATATAGTTGTTATATATATATGAGAAAAAGAAGAGCATATATATATATATATATATATATATATATATATATATATAAAAATTATATTTATATATATATATATATATATATATATATATATATATTTATAAAATTACTCTTTCAGATTTTTATTATTTTAAAATATATACTAAAATATTAAAAATTTAAATTAATAACAATTAAAAATTAACATTGCTATTACTATAATAAATAATCATGGCAAGCAGTTACCAATCAACCAGCAAAGAAGGATCTATTCCTTGTAAATCAAAAAGTTTAGCATGGAAATTATTCGACATAGCTAAACTATTTGCAAATTATGCAAAATCCAAATATCAAGAGGAACCAATAGAGGTGGCTTTACAGCAACAAATATGCTTAAACATTTAAATACTAAACATCCAAAAGATTTAAAGGAGAAAGAAGAAAAGGAAAGACAAGGACAGAAAAGGAAAAGATCTCTTACGGTAAATATTTCAGAAACTAAAAGGAGTAAAACTGAGCTGCAATGTTCTAAGCAACCAACTTTGATTGACACTCTTAACAAAACTAAAATATGGCATATAAATGACAATAAATCCAAGAAGATTCCCAGACTTATTGGAGAAATGATCGCAATGGATTTGCAATCATTTTCAATAGTTGAAGACATTGGTTTCATAAGACTGATAAATCATGTGTTCCCAAACTATGTAATTCCTTCAAGAGTATATATAAAAAAAAACTATGTGAAAATATATAGCCTAGCTAATAAAGAAAATGCAAATAAATATGATTAATGCAGCGGAATACTTGTCTTTTAACAAGCGATGGATGGACAGCTGATACTGCAAATACCTATTTTTAAGTTTACCTGCTCATTGGTTATCTAGCAACTATGAACAACAAATGCCATCCTACGAGTTTCACCTTTACGTATCTCACACATCTAATATAAGTGATTGTCTTCAAAATGTTATGGAAGAATTCAATATTCCTGCTAATAAAATTCCTGTTACAGTAAGTGATAATGCACCTAATATGGCTGCAGGAGTATACAAGCAAGATTCCAGCATTACCATGCATTGCTTTTTACACTCTTTGACACCAGTTCTCAATGATGCCATATATATAGAATATAGGGTATAGAAGAGTATATATATGTTATATAAGATAGTATATATATATATATATATATATATATAAGTATATATATATATATAGGTATATAGTTATGAGGGATATATATATATATTATATATATATATGAAACTAATACATCAGGTGGATTCAACCCTGCCCTTTAAGTATGTGATTTATATGGCTACTAAAGTGGTTTATGCACGAAATTCTCGGAGCAGATATATATATATGCTATATATAAGTTACATATAGCAGCATATATCATCATTTAGTATTTAGTATAAGTATATATATATATATATATATAAGTGGCAGTGTGTTGTTAGTGATATATATATATATATATATATATATATATATATATATATATATAATTGAACTGGAATCGGAATCAAATCGTTTTCTTGACTGGTATCGGTATCGGAATCGGCAAAATTGTGCTGAATTCTGGAATCGTCCCATCACTAATATAAAGATATATATATAGGTGTTAATATAAAAGAGATATATATATATATAAGAGTATATATTGATATTATTATTATTATTTAGATATATTATACAATATTATTATATATATTATACTATATAGTATATATAAGTATATATAATATTATTAGTTATATATATATAATATACATATAATATATAAATAAAAGACAAAGACATATATATATATATGATATGATATTATTATTTATATGTTATATTATATTATTATATATACATATATATTATATATATATGATATATATATATATACATATATATATATGGTAGAGTTATATATATATGTTATATATATATATATATAATATAGTGAGATATTATTATATACATATATGGCATATATATATGTATATATATATGGAAGTAGTATATGATATATATGTATAAGTTATATATATATATATATGTATACATATATATAGTATATAGTGATATATATATATGAGTATTATATATATATATTATTTGAGATATTTAGTTACATATATATATATATGTTATAAAGGTTATATATATATATATATGGCGGCGGCGTATACGTTGGTTAAATGATATATAATAGCATACATATATATATATACATATATATTATTAAGTTAATTGTTATAAATTTGTATATGCTAAGCATATTAAGTTATTATTATTACAAGATAAGCTATATAAGCGCGCTGGCTGGTTGGCTGGCTGGCTGGCTGGATATTATGCAGCTGGTATATATATATATATATATATATATATATATATATATTTCAATTTGTATAAGTATATAGCCTAGTGTTAAAGTAATTGTAATTTTACATCAATAAGACCTCGTACAGCATATCTTCGTTAAAAAAAATAAAATAAAAAAAAAACTTTTACGTCAATATGATAAAAAAAATCTCTTCCTAAAGGAAAGAAAAAAGTAAAAGAAATACTCATAAGAGCCCTTCTGAAATGATGCCTTCATATGAATACATAATAATAATATTATTATTATTATTATTATTATTATTATTATTATTATTATTATTATTATTATTATTATTATTATTATTATTATTATTATTATTATTATTATTATTATTATTATTATTATTATTATTATTATTATTATTATTATTGTTACTATTATTATTATTATTATTATTAATATTATTATTATTATTATATTATTATTATTATTATTATTATTATTATTATTATTATTATTATTATTATTATTATTATTATTATTATTATTATTATTATTATTATTATTTCCCTATAGTAACAGAGAGCAGAGGTAGGTAGGCGTTATTATTATATATAGAAAGATATATATATATATATATAGAGATGGTAATACATATAGACATAAGATATATAATATGTTATCATTATATATATATATATATATATATATCAGGCTTAGGTTCAAGTACATTTTGTTTGTACTTGTACTTAAGCACATTTTTTGGAGTACTTGTACTGTATTTTCTAAAACCATAATTTGTAATTTGCATTTCACTTTGAGCCTTTGTACTCTGGTACCTGTAAGTACTTTAAGCATTTTAACTCTGCCAATATTTTTTATTTTTCTTTATCATTTTCCTACGTAATTGATATTATTATCTCTTATATGCCATGTATTCTACAAATTTGATCAACATATATGGTATCACATATATATAAAGATATATATATATATAAGATATGGTTATATATATATATATATATATATATATATATATATATATATATATATTATATAAGGTTATTGTTAAGTTAGTTATATATATATATATACATATATAAGGTTATATATTTTATATATAAGATATATATATATAGGTAGATATAGAGTAGATATATATATATATATATATATATATATATAGTTTTTGAGATATATTATGGTACTACTGGGTTATCATATTATAGAAAGAAAGAGCAGTATACATGTTGCTATATATGCATATATATATATATATTACATATACATATACATACTACATGGAGGTGATATATGAGGTATGTTATTGTTGGTTATTATTATTATATATATATGCTATATAATATATATTATATATATATATATATATATATATATATATATAAGGTTATATATATAATATTTATTATATATATAGTGTTATTGTTATATATATATATGTTATATGGTTTATGCATACATATATATATATATATAGCAGCAGCATATATATATATAGGTTATATATATATATATATATATCATCAATAGTCTATTGTTTATCATCATCAACCACCTTTTTTTCCACAAGACTGGGGGGTAAGGTGCGTAACATGCACAGTAAACAGAAAAGTAGTAGTAGAAGAAAAGGACACAAGTCGAAAAGAAATCCCAGCCTTTACCTCCCCATTATACTTTGGCTAGTGAGAACTCCCAGCCGAAAATCCATCCTGAGCTCACGGGACCGTGCGACGGACCCTTACTATGGCATCTCGGCCAATGGTTCATCCCTTGGCCCAGGTGGGCCACAACCATACCTCTCCTCCCAAAACGCCACCAATCACACCTATTATGCACCTTCTTTCGCCCTGCCAAACTCACATTTCACTTCTCCAGACATCGTTTACTGACTCCAATCCACTTTTTCTTCGGTCTCCAGTCGGTCGAATTCCCAAAACATTCACCACTATACATCTCTTAACCACAACCTGACTATCATCCATCCTTTTCCACATGACCAAAACCATCTCAACGTACTTCATTCTCTCATTTATCCCCTTTTTCACACCATACAACATTTGTATCATATTCATTCCTCATTTTACCTAATTCTTCTCACACCTATAACACGCAAAATTAAGATTTGGTCCATCTCCTGAATCATATTGTACTTAGATCTACAACTTTTATTCAGATCATAGTCTCAATTGATTAGCTATCACAGGTACTTTAATATATCTTCATTATGGGTTATCCCAGGGTGACACTCAAGACTTAGTCTCTTTTACATCCCTTTACTTCCACCAAGGTTTTAATTGCCACAGCCACCTTCCTGCAATTCGCAACTTTCCTACTACACTAGGCATCATTTTGTTCCCTTTTCTGTTCAACATATGGCTACTTGATAGATCTTAAATATTTAAAAACTGAGCTCACTGAACTAGCTAAAACACCACTAGCATAGTTTCGAAACCAAGGACTGGTTCCTCACTCACAACTCATAACTCCATTTTAATTACTTTCAATTTTTCAAAACCAATGTTTTTACACACATCCTGCCAAATCTCTCAAACTCTTCTTCAGATTCACAGCGCACAAAACCATTTTATATATATATATATATATATATATATATGAGCAGAGTATGGTGAGTGTGCAGGTATATAGTGGTATATATATACATATATATATATATATAGAAAGAAGATATATATATATAGTGGTGCTGGTTATGGCGGTATATGTTATATATATTATGCTATATATATATATATATATATATATAAGGTTATATATATATATATGTGGCCCACCTGCGCGATGCCACCCTTTTCGATATGAAGGACTAGAGATTTGCTTCTTTAAACTTGAATATAAGCTATATATGGGACAATAACGGTAAATGGTAAATTTCCAAGTTAGTGGAATGTATGGTAAAGCTCATTCCTGGTGACGGATATTTATTTACGCGTGTCTAATTGTGTAGTTTAAAATGATTCCAATTAGTGGGCCTGATTGTGGATTCGCGATATCGTCGGAGCCGATATTACGTGGGTCTGCGTCCCCATATACTGGCACAAACAATATTTTATTATTATTATTATTATAAATGAGCCAGGCGATCCCCGAAGGGATCACTGGAGCGGTTTTTGAACCCTTCAGCGCCTTCCTTCATCGACTCCGAAGTCCGCTGCACGGCACTGCACCGACCGGCACCGTAACCGCACCGTCCTCTGGTCGACATATACCCGCGTTTGAGTTGGGTCGTATCGTGATGAAAATTGAGGGCAAGAGGAGTGGAGGTAACCCTGTCGGTGACGAGGTTACGTCCCCTGGGTCCCCCAGGGGGGGGACCCCACCCCCTTTAAAAATAGAAGTGTTCGTAATTGGCTGAAATTTGGTGAGAGGATTCAGAGTTGAGTTTCTAGAAAGACGGATATGTGAATCTGTGGAGTTGGCTCCAGTAATTGGGGCTGGAGCTTACTGCGGTGCCGAGTTAAAAAACAGTCGTATAACAACAATATTGGCGTGCTTATATATGTTATTGATCTGTAGATTGAAAATAATGGTTTCCTCCAGAACCACTAATAAAAAAAATAAAAATAATAAATAATAAAATAAATAAATAAATAAATAAATAAATAAAATTTCTACACTTTTTATAACTACAAATTTACGTTTTTACAATACCCAAAAGCAGTAAATCACTAAACAAACCACTATCCAACATCCCTCCTGACCACCCTACTGTGATCTATTGATCTATTGATTGCTGTCCTCTGTAAACTCATGTTTTACATACCCTAAAGCAAAAAATCAGTAAATCCTGTCCAACCATCCCTCCTGTCCAGTCGTGATCTATTGATTATTGATTGCTGGTCAAATTTTTATCAATATAAGGCCTTTATGTTTTCTACTGGCATGCACCTAGCCAGTAAATCACTGTGCAAATCAAACCACTATCCAACCTCCCTCCTGACCATCTGTGATCTATTGATCTATTGATTAAGGTCAAATTTTTACTAAAATTTTCATGTTTTACATACCCTAAATCAGTAAATCAGTAAATCAAACCACCATTCCACCCTCCTCCTGTCGAATTTGTGATTCACATCTGGCTTGATTTATTGATTAGGTCACCTCTTACTAAAATTCTTTCAAGTTTTACATACTCCTAAATCAGTAAATCAGTAAATGAAACCACCATCCATCCACCATTCCGCCCCCTCCGGTCCAAGTTGTGATCTATTGATCTATTGATCTATTGATTCAAGTCACATTTCGAGTATCATTTTGGATAAACATAACATAAAATCAAGTTCTTTATACAAAGATCAGACAATATATGCTGACGTAACAAAGTTTTCACATCAATAAAACTTACTTAGCATCATCTGAACTATGAATATAACCCACAACGACAAACCCAACACATCTTAAACAAGAATAAATGGTTAACATTAACAAAGTTCCACACTTAACACCAGTAAAGTAACTAACAATTCATACAAAAACGTATCCTATTCACTTTTCAAGATATCTCTAACATATTAACGTTAACTCCACTGACACAGTAACATTTAGCAAAATTTATCACAACACTGGTTAACTATCATACTGATCAACGAATATTTTCTAACATAATAAGGTTTCCACATCAATAAAGCTAACATGGCGTAACATGAACTAAGAAAATAATGTACAAAGACAAACCTAACACAACTTACACACGAATAAACTGTTAACATTAACAAAGTTCCAAACTTAACACCAGTAAAGTAACTAACGCTGCATGCAAAACGTAACCTATTCCTACTTTTTCAAGGATATCTCTACCATATTAACGTTAATCTTACACTGACACAGTAACATTTAGCAAAATTTATCACAACCATTGGTTAATTACTTCATACGATCAACAATATACTAACGTGTCGTTTCCAGCATTAATAAAGCTAATGCTGGCGGAACATGAACTAAGAAAATAATGTACAAAGACAAACCTAACACAACTTACACATGAATAAACTGTTAACATTAACAAAGGTCCACACTTAACACCAGTAAATTAACTAACATAACATCCAAAAACGTAACTTATTCCCACATGATCAAGCATGTTTACTATAACAGTGTGTAATTATCATACAGACCAGTGAAAGTATGCTAATGCAACAAAGTTTTCACTTCAAAAGCCAACATAACATTGTTAGAACTAAGAACATAATATACAACGACAAACCCGACACCATCTCAAGCAAGAATAAACTGTTAATATTAACAAGGTTCATCCAAACTTATCATCAGTAAAAGTAATCAACAAAGCTCACAAAACATAACTGTTCAGCACTTCATTAAATATATCAATACGGATAATGTTAATTTTACATTAACACAGTAATATTTAACAAAAATTTAGCATTACCGTGTACTAACTATCATAATAATATAATGGTGAAATATAAATATCAAAAGCTTTACCTTCTCTGTAAAGCTGGGAACCATAAATACAACATACTAGCACACACAACAACCAGATTGAATAATTGAAAGCACACACTGTCTGGAAGGTGAACTTACGAGGGAAGTAAATGTTTTCATTTTTATAACATATAAATTACTTTGAAAATAACGTAGCTTATAAATACATATAAACAAATAAATACATAAAAACATGTTACTCTTTCCTTTGTTGCTAATAAATCCCTTTTCAGAGAACATAAGATTCAAGTTGGGTAACTTCTTTATTTCTCTTTAAAGATCTAACAGCTTTGAAATAAAGTAACTTTAGTTGCCTTCTCTGCACGAAACAATTATCCTTATAATTTGATTCAGCAGCAGCACTCATTCTCTCATGCAAGAGAGGAAGTAAATTCATCCAGTTGATAGTTTATTAAAGCATTCCTGCACGCATTATATATTGAAACTGCATGTTTTGCAAAATATCATAGATTACACCATGCTATAAGTATTAAGTCCTAAGTATGTCAACATCGTTAAGAGATGCGATGTTAGCACTGCTTTATATAGCGCAATGTAAATATTTTCTGAGTGTTCGAATCAGTGGGAAACCTGTACACTGTGCGGGTTGGGGCTGCAACACACCGAAGTTGCTTCGCAGTAGTTGCGCACATCAAGCGGTTTAATATCGTCACACGACGAGAACACAACGTCTATTCACTAACCTCACGTTATCTTTCCAGTTAGATATTTCACTATTAGTCGATAGATATATCAGATGACACACATTTATCCTCTTTCCATCCATCCTGCGGCAATATTGATAATCTTGATGAACTTTTCAACACACATGAATAAAGGTCTATTATTTGAACCTCTGGATGGAATACAAGCAATGTATCGGTATCCATCCTGTCGACGATTAAATATAAATGACATATCGTTAAATAACGAAGCTCCTCGTGAAAATATCAACAATAGGCTTTAGAGATGCGAGAGGCATTTAATGTACTAAAGGCAGCGAAAATTTACTGATGAATCAAAGGCAAAACATCCCTTAAATAATGAGATCTTTTCTTTTCAACCAATCAGAAGCAAAAATAGAATATGACGCACGAACGAACTATATCAGCTCAAAAGGGTATATTCTCGTGTTAGATGTCAAAGTCAACAACAACAACAAATAACAATAACAACAATAACAACAATAACAACAACAAAACAAATAACAACAAACAACAACAAATAACAAATAAACAACAATAATAATAAACAATAAATAACAAATAACAGCAATAACGTAGTACAAAAATAAGTTCTTTATATACTTAACCAACAAAGTTTTAGGAACGTAACAGTGTTTACACATTAATAAAGCTAACATAGCAGTATCAGAACTAAGAATATATTGTACAATGGTAAAACCTGACATACCCTACGCACGAATAAACTACTAACATTAACAACTCCTGCGCTTAGCAACAGTAAACTACATGTAACACTTCATACAAAACGTAAACTATTCTTTTTTTTTCAGGTATATTCTAGCATATCACGCAGCATTTTACACACATCGTAAAATATTTAGAACAAAATTGGGTACAAATTACCATGTCTAAGCATCACTGACAACAAATATATTGCAGTTAATGTAACGAATTTACATCAACTTCATAGCTTGCTTTAAGAAAAAATCATCATGTAACCCTTTCGTCTAAATATCAGCAAGTAATCCCAAGCGAATAATAATTGTAAATATAACAAAGTTTTAACCAAACATAACATAAATAAAAAAATTTTAAAGTCCGGACATAACATAAAAATAAGTTCTCTTGAATAAATATCACAGTAAAGTAATAGTTTACTGGATTTAGAGCTGTAAATCAGCAAACAAAATCAAACTTCACCATTCTCGCAGTCCCAATCATTCAATTGGTTTATGATCTATCGACCTATTGATTCAGGTTTTCAAATATTTCGAGTATCATTTTGGATCACCACAAGTAAAGACGTATTATCTAACAAAAAATCCCTAACAAAGTGGCTGAATTCAGCATCAAAGATGTGGCCACCATTCCTTCAAACCTCGCTTAGTCCCTCGACACTATCTTCATCAAAGTGTCACACGTCTCTAGTATAACATCATTTGAACTATGAATAAAACGTAGACATTAGCAAAATTCTCCGGCAAACCTAACATTACCAACAAAACTTAACCTAGGCTCACGTTTCTAACACATCATCGTCAGGATAACACAGTAATATCTACAAAACTCCATCATTTCTCTACAAAATCAGTGTTAATTTCACCTTGTAGTAATATTTAATATAACGTACCTAACTACGAATAAAAAACAAGTTTCATTAACCAAGAGTATCTAAAAGCAACACACCACTCTCCTGAAAAATCCAGGGAGCCCCTAAAAGGGTGGAATCTTTGAGAGGGGGATCACCCGAAGGTGTAAGCGGGCATTACTTGTTGAAGTGGCGCACGAAAAACCAAAGCGTTTCAATGATAAATGCGAAAACGGTTAAACACCAAAATTGAAATGTTAATACCG
>JABUQX010022779.1:0-2500 GCA_015478945.1 Trachelipus rathkii
ATATAATACTAATATATATATATATATAATATAATGGTATATATATTATATAATTTAGTACAAATATTTTTATATATATATATTGTAATATATAATTAATATATATAGTATATATATATATATAATATATATTATATTATATAAAAAAATATATTATATTTAAATTGTATATTATATATATATATATATATATATAAATAAATATATATAAAATATAATTATATATATAGCGTATATTACTATATTATTATAATATTTTCAATATAGTATTATATATATCATATTCAGTCTATATATATACTATAATATAGATATATATAATATATATATATATATATATATATATATTTAAATATAGGATAGATATATATAGATATATATATAATAGTATATATAATATATATATTATATATATAATATAGTATAATATATAGTATATATATTATAAATAATATTATATAATATATAATTAACTTATATTTATATATATATATAGTATTAATATATATAATAATATATATTATATTATATTATAGTATAATATTAGTATAATAATCAAGCTATATTTCAAGCCGGTTTGGTATGATTATTGTTAATAATAGAAGGGACCCTTATTATATATTTATTAAAAAGTTTTTTTACAGAGTCTTCATAAGAGTGATTAATTTCGTAAGCTTTCGAGGTCCTTTAATTCTGGACTCACTCAGACGATTTTATTGTGTAACTAAAATAAAATTTATTAATTATTAAATCTTATTTGTAAGATTATTTAAACAGTTGAAATATGAAAAGTAGTTTAAATTTAAATAAAAGTTTTTGCTTTTATATTTATATGAAAAATGGTGTGGATGTAGAATGTTTTTTAGTGTGGGATTGAACGTATATTCTACTTTTGTAGGTTAAAATTGGGAAGGTTCTGTATGCATAGTGATTCTAGGAGTTTACGTTTGGTGGGGTCTAGTACCTCTAAGATTGTTAATGTATGTTTTATGACTAGATCTATGTGAGGTGAGAGCAGAATTACTGCACATATTAACAAAACACCGAAGAAATTCTACGACGCTCTAACCTCTCTAAAAAGGAATAATAATTTGGTAATTTCAAGATCTGATAAAGGACAGAATCTCGTTATCTTAAACAAAGATGATTATCTCTCAAAATGTACTGATCTACTTAACGACATCTCTACTTACACTTTACTCAAAAAACCCTCTTCAAAATTCACACAACACCTTCAATCACAAACTTAAACTCCATCTTAAAGATCACCAACCTCTTCCCTGATCTAAAAACCCAAACTACCACCGATACCTCAATTCTACGGTGTTCCTAAAACATAAAAACATCATCCTTGTCAGACCTATAATCTCCAACATTAATTCAGTTACATATAAACTCTCCTCATGGCTGTCCAAACAACTAAAACCATTACTTGGACATATTTCACCCTCCCACCCAAAAAACTCTGAAGACTTTATTCAAAAAACACACAACATTTTGCCTCATAACAATCCCTTTCTCAGCTTTGACGTTACTTCCCTCTTCCGTCAGTTTCCGTTCCTTTTACATCTCTCTATTAGAAAGATCTTTAACGAAAACAACTACAACCTAGATTACCCTGTTTAATCAAACAACAAAAAAAAAAAAAAAAAATCACAATACAAACAAAAACAATAAAATAAAAAAAAAAATAATTACTCACCCTTGAAACATTTCTTTGTTATAACACACTTAACTACAAACAAAACTCTGGTGTCTAACATGGGATCTCCCTCTCTCCTAAGTCTCTTAGTAACATATTATATGGAACTTTTAGAACACTTTTCAGTATACTTATAACCAACCCTCTCCTGCAACAACCACATGGCTTCGACTTGTGGGATGACTATTATTTATCTCCACTCCACTTAATAAGCATTTGCAAGTAAATATAAGTTTAAACCACAAACCCAACTCTCATTCTTGAACTACATCAACTCTATCCACCCTAATAATAAAAATTTAGCAATGGATCACTCTCTAACAATCACCACCCTACCATTTGCCTTGATACCTACTCCTCGCTTTGGCATAGCACAGTCCCTACTACTCACTTTAGCGGTTTATCGTAAACCTTACTTCAAACCCTCTTACATCCATTGGTTCTCGAGTCATGCTCAAGCATATTATATCTGGTGTTCTATCCTCTCTATTCCTCCTAATAGCTCTACGCATCTGTTCTCTACTCTTCTTCATAATGAAATTAAAAACATTTCAGTACGTTCAAGAAACTTTCCTATCCAATCCTACATTATCAAAGGTTCACTTAAAAAAAGCAAAAATAATTTTCTCCAACCCAACACCGAGTGAAGTCAACACCACAAGTCCCTCACTATTTTAACCCATTACTCCACCTGACACATTAAACCAAATCCTCAAAAACTTACCTTCATCCTATAAACTAACTTCCTCTACACTCTTCTCTCAAAAGAATCTTAAAACCTCCAACTCACTTACAAAT
>JABUQX010022779.1:5000-7500 GCA_015478945.1 Trachelipus rathkii
AATATATAATATATAATATTTCAATATATAAATTAATATTATATATATATATATATATATATATATATTATTACCTATTATCATAATATATATCTAGTATATACACACTATTATCATACTTATTATACCTACATATATAATATAGTATATATATTATCACACCCAATATTATGTATATTAATATAAATTAATATATAATATATATATAATACTTAATATATATATATATTATAATATATATTATAATATATAATTTTGGGGTCAATCTCCATACTTGATAGTTACTGGCTGGAGTGGGGAGGAAGCCGAGAATCATTCAGTATCTACAACGGAATCTGGGAGCAACTGAATTAAAGAGAAACGCAAACACACTATCCGAGATCGTCCAACGCAAATTCTTAACACTCTTTGACCTAGTGAATTCACCAATAGTCCTTCTCTCTATAGTAATAAACCACCCTTCGCTCCTATCGGTAATCTGACCACAACCTTATATCCTTTAATTTTTTATACTTTCTACTCCACAACAGCTCTCATCCTCCCTATGGCGTTTTTCTGCACTTTAAAATCGGGCGACAATGGGGGGCATTGCGTTGCTTCTACGCTAAATATAATTGGAGTGACTGCTTTAACTCTGAAGACGCTTCGGCTTCTGCAAATAAAGTGGGAGCTGTAATTGTTGATGGGATTAGGAGCAGGTTCATTCTTCTTCGACTAAAAATATTTTTTCTCCTCAAAAATCCATGGTCGATCGTGGCTTGTTCTGCTGGCCTTCCGGCTAGAGACATAGTGTGTAATCTGGTGTGGAAAAATTCTCATTCTCCCTATCACTTTCATCTAATTTTTTCATTCTAGACATAGAAATCGTTGCACGGGATCTACTCGACGAGCAAGCGGACTTTCATTAAACGAAACTGCGCTGCCTCCTTGGGTCTCCTACTGACAAATCCTTCTGGCCTCTGCACAAAAACTCTCTAACAACTTCTGAAAATCATCCTTTCCTCCTCTTTTTCGATCTGATGGTTTGAGTCTGGCATATATACTCCAACTGAAAAGGCCGAATCTCTTCGCCTCCTTATTTATCCTCTACTCAACCCTGGAGCGATTCTGCATTCCTCTTCTCACCTCTTTTCCTCTCAGGTGTCCTATGCATTCTGCCTCTGATTAATCTTGATCGGGTGGCAATGGAACTTCTGAATCTAATAACGTAAGCAAGGGCGGTGCCCGGCTGGCATTCCTCCTCCGAGTTTTGAGGGAATTGTGCTTCCGGTGCTAGACCCCAGCCCACTCGTTCAAACTGATATTCTCTATGCATCAATACGAACAACTTTCCCCTCAGTGTGGAAATCCTATTTACGAAAAAGGAAGCTGCCTCTAATCCTTCTAATGTCAGAGCCCTATAGCTCAAAACTTGTATTCTATCTAAGATCTTTGAAACCCTTCTCACTTCTCAACTTCTTAGACCATCTGGAATCTCATTCACTTATTTCCGATCGCCCAGTAACGGCTTTCGGTGCCTTCAAGCGTCTACTTTGAGCCGTATATACTTTCCTATTTAAACAGATTTATGTTTTCCGCCCTTAGGAACTAGGGGAGACTTGCGGTGTGGCGCTTGACATAATCCCAAAGTATTTGACTGGGTAAGCGCACGCGCACTTCGCTCTCCAAACTCCCCTCCTTTGGGTTTCCTCCTTCTCTGGCTTACTTATGTCTAGCTTTCTTCAAATCGCTCAATAATTCGCTGTTGTTGATGGGGCGACTTCTTCTTCTTTCTCTGTCAGATAGTGGTGTTCTCAGGTTCTTAAGTTGTGCTCCTACTTTTATCCTGCTTTCTTAATGATCTTTAGAGAGCCTACATATCTAACTCTATCCACTCATTGCCGATGACTCGGACCGCATTCTTCAAAATTTCACATCTGGCTCCCACTCTTTTACTTCTAGAATGATGACCTCTGTCTAAACCTTTCTGATTCCTATTGCCGCTGATCTGGACATGAATTTCCGGGGTTGGGTTCGTCTCTATCTTGTAAAGATTTTAATTCTTTAAAAACTCTACTTCTTTACATCTCCCTCTCTAAGACACTTTCTAACTTTCCTCTCTCTTTCGACGGTTCTCTCGTCTCTCTTGACAAATTATAAACGTTCTTGGGCCTTAACGATAAACAAAAAAATGTCTGAAACCACATCACTAACGGTTGATAGGGCACGCCCTCAAAGAAAACTGAAAGTTTCTGTTTAGACTGCACGTGGACCCTTTTTTTCCTCTTCTCAGCTGCTCCAGCTATACAGGGTATGCATCCGCCCCTTGTATGGAGACTGCTCTCATATCTGGGGGCTCTGGTTTCACCCGGCCTTTGGATAGGTCGAGTCAAAGGCCAAAAGGGCTTATAAACTGCCCTGTACTTCTAGTTCACTTGACCCTCTATCTTTGCGGCGCGATGTCGGTGCTTTATCTCTTTCTATGGTACCGTGAGCGCGCAAGTGCTTCGAAGGGAAGCTT
>JABUQX010022779.1:10000-12500 GCA_015478945.1 Trachelipus rathkii
TGATATTTAATATTACATTATAAAATATATATATATATATATATAATATAATATATCTTATAAATATATATATATATATAGTATATATATATAATATATATATATCATAAAATATATAATATATATATATATATTATATAATTTTTATATCAATAATATATTTATATATAAATATATTAATATAATATATATATATATATATATATATTATAATATATATATATATATATATATAGTATATATATAATATATATTACTATATTATTACTATATATTATATACTATACATTATATATTATATTAAAATATAATAATATATATATATATTACAATAATATATAATATATATAATAATATAAATATATAAATATATATAGATATATAATATTGTATGTTATATATATATATATATATATATACTATAATATATATAATATAGTATAATATTATATATATCATATATATATATATATATTATATCATATATATATATATATATATATAATATATAAATATATATATAATATTTCTATATATATATACCGTAATATATATATATTATAGTTATATATATATATATAATATATATTATAGTATATTATATAATATAATATATATTATATATATTACTAATATATATATTTTATATAATATATATATATATATAATATATATATTATATATATATAATATATATGTACTGAAGGTAATATAGTATATGTACTGTAATGTATATATAATATATATATATATATTGCATTGCACATAATAGTTGCGCTCCTGTGGCCTAATTATTGTGATTCATAATTTCCCAAATTTTAAGTTATAAGGTTTTTGAACCACATTATGAAATGTTGTGACGTTGTTAGAACAATAACGTCACACATAAATAATTGCTAATGATCTGCAAGTTCTTATGATTCCTGAAAGTAGACTAGACTACCTCTTATTTACTAGATAGTTTTTGTTTAATGAAAAATGTGGTTGGATAAAACCTTCACCATCTTAAAACTAGATTCATTATGAAAAATTTGAGAAATTATTAATCCAAAATATCAGTAATTTTTTTTTTTTTTTTTTTTATATTCTGACCTAATTCTTTATCCGAATGTTTAATATTACCTATTCATCTTTTTAACTGTCATTTCAATAGTGTTCTCTCTCTCTCTCTCTCTCTCTCTCTCTCTCTCTCTCTCTCTCTCTCTCTCTCTCTCTCTCTCTCTCTCTCTCTCTCTCTCTCTCTTTCTTATTTCTCTCTCTCTCTTCCTCTCTCCCTCTCTCTCTCTCGCTCTCTCTCTCTCCTCTCTCTCTCTTCTCTCTCTCTCTATATCACATCATTTAAACTTTTATCAAATTATAGCGAAAAATAGATTATTTTCGCCACATTTAATCTCAACGCCGTAATAATTAACTTAATTTAGGTTCTTAATTGAAACATAAAACTATTTTAAAAAAGTTTCTCTCCCTTAATCTCAGCCACTTTAAGTAGAGTCAATCCTTTAGATCAACAAACACACACACAGACACACATTCACAAATATATCCTTTGATCTTTATAGCACCACAGCAAAAGTGTGTACGTATGTACTTGTGAATCTGTATCAAAACAGCACCTACATACACCAGCGGACTATACAAAGTTACACATTCTTTATGC
This sequence comes from Trachelipus rathkii, assembly GCA_015478945.1. Taxonomy (NCBI): domain Eukaryota; kingdom Metazoa; phylum Arthropoda; class Malacostraca; order Isopoda; family Trachelipodidae; genus Trachelipus; species Trachelipus rathkii. The sequence goes on from JABUQX010022779.1 coordinate 11,658, forward strand.
AGTTATATTTACATCATACTGTCTCTCATTCTCTATACACATACATATAGTCTCACATACACTCAGCAATTTTCTCTACACCCTTACACACTGTCTAACATACACTCACAAAATCTCCATACGCACTTACACTCTCATTCTAACACTCAAGTACACTCACAGACTCCTACTCATAAACCCATTTTAAATTTTCTTAAAAGAAGCTTTTGTTTTTATGTTATTTTGAATGTGAAAAACTTTTCAAACATTTTATCACTCCAATTACGTAAAGTTTTTTTTCCTTTCTTGAATTTCAAGCAAAATAAAGAACACCTTTATAAGGAAATTGTATCGTTTCTTTTATATGTAGTTTTTAAATAAAACAAAATTCTTTAGATTAGTATTTGACCCTCCCTCTTAATCCCACCTAAAAACTTCTCTCTAGTCTCCCCCAATTCTCCACATTTTACAATAAAATGGGGCTTGGTTTACTGTCATTTATGAATATTCATAAAGGTATAATTCTGGACTATGTTACCTCAAAGTTTTTAATAGGAACCCATTTTAAAAGACTATTTCGCATATATATATATATATATATATTATATATATATTTATATTAATATATATATTATATAATATATATATATATATATATATATATATATATATATATATATATATATATATATATATATATATATATATATATATATATATATATATATATATATTTATATTTATTTTTATATTTATATTTATATTTATATTATAATTATATTTATATTTAATTGTATATTTATATATATTATATTAATTTTACAATTTGTTTAATAAGAAGCAATCTACATTACATTTACATTT
>JABUQX010022779.1:25000-32500 GCA_015478945.1 Trachelipus rathkii
CCACGGCCCTGCAGACTTCCTCAAACAGGCGACTCGTGAAATTCGCACCTAAATCCGAAATAATTACCTGAGGAATTCCACAGAATGGAAATAACTCGTGAATGAATGCATTCAATATTTCTCCCGAATTTATTTCTTTAAGAGGCACAGCGAACAAGTACTTACTGTAGCGGTCAATTAAGGTAAGTAGGTATTTGTATCCTCTTGCATTAGGTAACTTAAGTATGTCAACATGAACGGCTTGGAACTTCTTTGTTACTTCTTTAAAAACACCGTAATCAGGACTTATACCTGGTACTGTTTTATTTTTTTGACATGCTGAGCACGTGCGGATAAACTGTTTTATCTTCTTATGCATGTGCTGGAACACAAATTCATTTTTTATGCTAAGGAGGGTTTTATTCACACCCAAATGTCCTTTATTATGGTATTCGCTGATTACGTTCTGCACACTCTTTTCCGGCACAAAAACGCGCGAATAGTTTAAAGAGACATCGACCACTAATTCTATCTCCTTTTTGTTATAAAAGAATTTCTGCCTTATTAACTTCAAAGTTGTTTTCTCTCTCTTCGCCATCAGATCACTAAGGTATTTATCTGACTGTTGGTGCTGTCTAATTTCTTCAAAGTCCAAATCTCGTTTGAAATGCGAGAATAATATTTTTGCATTTTTATCAAACGTGGTTACTAAATTTATTTTGGAAATTTCCAATTTGGCCGCTTCAGTGCGGCTGCAGCCTTCATTTCTAACCGAGAGATCGATCGGCGCGTTTCCATTCATTACCAAGTTAATAGCTCCTGTCAGACGCTATAGTATTCTCAGCCGATTGCTCATTGGCCGTCGTGAATCGGTGGGCGGAGTCACAGACTACACTATTTGAACCTGCATCTTCTCCTACCTCATCCTCATCTCGGGCAATATTATTCGCAAGTAAATATTTTAATAACGCATTTTGATTTTCGGTAATTAACTCCATCGTGATATTAAAAGTACTCAAAATAGCTAGTTCCCCTCAATTCCCTAGCATTATAATTTTGTACGTCATTAGCATGATTTATTTTATATACAAACGCCCGTGAACACGTACAGATACGCACATGCTTTCCCGCTAAAATTGCCCCATATTTCTTGAATAATTTCGTTAACCCCAATAATAGCTTATTTACTGGCAAATATTTTTTTTCTGTTGTATTAAAAGACCCACTATAAAAAGCAAAAGGAGTCCCATTCTCATCGTCCGACATAATTACCGTATTAAAAGCTTTATTATTTGCATAAATGTACACTTTGAGAGGCGCATCGACTGCTGGGAACCTGAGCCGAGAGGCGTGACGAATCGCTTGTTTTATATCTACAAAAGACTTCTCAGCCTCGGGAGACCACGTGATTTTTTTATTAGAGCTATTTTTTCCCTTTAAATAATTATACAAAGGCAATGTTAGATTTGTAAAACACGGTATATTTTGGCGGTAAAATGAAATTCTGCCAACAAACGAACGCACTTCTTTTATAGTTACCGGGCGAGGAACATCAATTATTTCCTTAACCTTTTCAGACAATGGCGCAAGCCCTTCTTCCGTCAAATCAAAACCCAAATAACTTAATCTTTTTACCCCAAATTCGCATTTTTTTTTATTTAAACAAATTTTAAAATAATTTAATCTCTCAAATACTTGTTTAAGTACCACCACGTGGTCTGATAAATCTTTGGTCCCTATCAAAATATCGTCTAAATACACGTGTACACCGGGAATGCCTTGAAGTAATATAGTTAAAAATCTCATGAAACATGAACTCGAATTTTTAAATCCCATCGGTAATTGTCTAAAAGAAAAATTTCCGATCATTGTACTAATAGTAAAATAATGTTGATCGGCTTCTGCCAAAGGCAGGAGATAGTACGCGTTCGTGACGTCAAGTTTACTTAAATACCTTCCTTCCCATTTGAAGCCCCACTAAATATATTCATTTATAATATTTATTAGCAATACATCATTTTTCGCCACGGAATTAAGTTTTCTAAAATCACACACGATTCGGACCCCTCCCCCATTTTTTTCTAACACGCTGATGGGAAAACTCCATTGAGACGGTGCTCTCTTTAAAACTTTCGCTTTTACTAAATTTAATAACTCCCTCTTTGTTTGTTCGAATAATTTATGAGGAATACGACGAGGTTTAAGTTTTATTGGAACTCCGCTTATATTAGTTTTATAAGGAAAAAGTGACGCTAATTCCTTCAAGATAGCAGTTGGAATGCTCGTCTCCTCTCCCCCACGTAAAGCACAAGTATCCCCCCCCATTTCTATTCTTAAGTTTCGACTCAGCGTCCTCCCCTCCCCCAAATTCTTTGAACAAGTCATCCCACGCTTTAAGTTGCTCTTCCCGAACCTTAAAATTTTCCGGTAAATATGCATTTATAAATAAATGTTTAAATTCAAATACCAGATTATTAACTATAGGTATATCACTAAAAAGTTCATTAGTAGCTACAGAAGAAGAAAATTGAGAGAGAGTATGAATAAAAGCCTTATCTCTACAAATTGTTTTATCACACAAATTTATACATTCCTTGCTCTGAGTATCAGTTAACATATCTGTCTCAAAATTAATATTAAACGAATTTTTTTTTAAAAACGGCATTCCTAATATGCAAATTGGCAATTTAGTTGTTAAAAATTCTACATCATAAGTTCTCTTTAAACCAAAATCAATTGTAACAATTTCGCGGGAGTATACGTCAATTACGGTATCATTGGCTGCTTTAATTTGACCAATAATCGCTATATTATTTTCTCCTTCCATAGGCGGACGTAAATGATCTCGACTACCACAATCTAATATGAAGACTGCTTTTTGATATCTTTATTCATAATAGATATAAAGTTAATAACCTGCATACCATTATTTATAATTACGAAGGACATATGATTTATGACCCGGACTTTCTCCGGTGGGAGCATCCGTCGTTAACATATCTTGTGCGTCGGTAGAGGGCGAACGTGGGTATCGTATGGGATTACATCGATACTCTCATCATATTTCGGGAATACTCAGAGCTTCTACTTGCGGAAAGGAGGGGATGACTCCTTGTACATGCCTGGTAGGGGTAGTGTTAGTAATGTAGTAATAGTGGTAGTGGGTAGAGAGTAGTGTTTAGTGTGTGGGTATTTTGCAGGTGCGTAGTGGTTGTGCTGGTGGTGTGTTGTAGTGTGTTTTTTGTGCAGTGTAAAGTGTTAGTGGTAAGTGTATGTTTTGTACAAGTGAAAGGTGTGGGAGAGAAAGGTATAAGATTGATAAGTTTTGTATCTGTTCCTTTTCTTAGATCTGTCTGTGAAAGTTATCCTATGTATTTTTCGTTCCTTATCTGATGTGACGTGATGTATGAAAGAAGAAGATGAGAAACAGTGGATCTCCTGTGTTATCCCTCCCTTTTATCCCTTTATTTATTTTATTAGATTATTCGTTATTATCTCCGTTTATTTATTCTTTCTAGTGATATAAGTTAATTGTATTGAAGTAAATATAGTGATGTACTCTTGTGTAGTGGATTAACTCTTGTGTAGTTAGTAATATTTTGTAGTGGTGGTGCAGTAAAGAGACGTGTCCCCAAAAGTAGCAACCTACTCGTAAATACCCTGTCAGGTTCAGTTTCGTAAAGGTGCACCTTTTGGTAGACTGTCCAATTAATTGTATTAAGAGTGGTTGTCTGTAAAAAGGGGTATAGTGTAGTAAACAAATGTGGGCACCACAAATGAATAAAGTTAATAGTAAATAGTAATAAGTATCATCGAATACTTAGGAAATAAAGAAAGTTTTAGTTCCCATTTAGTATTTCCCCTCCGATCAACAAGAGAACATCGGGTGAGTTAAACTGTATTTGTTGTAGTAGTTTTGTTACCACTGTATTTTTATCAGTGGTAGCAGAGCGTAGTTACGCTTCTGCTCTGGTTGTGTTGTGTGTGAAGTGGTGTAACGAGGCAGTAGTAGTGTGTTTCTTGTTGGTTGGTTTTGTTTGGGTTGTGTGTCGTAGTGAACCATGGAAGAGCACGGTGATGGTGGTAGTGGCAGTGGCAGTGGTGGTGATAGGTATGACATGGTATGTTTGTACCTTAATATGAAACGTAAGAATAATGAATCAATGAGAGAGTACGTGAATAGGTATGAAATGACAGAGAGAAAGTGTAGGTTTGTTGGTAAAGTGGTTTTGGGTGAAGACATGAAATGTGTCCATCTCCTTGAGGGAGCAAATGTGAGTGAGAACCAAAAGCAAATGGTGTTGGCGTATTGTGGCAAGGATGAGTGGGTGTTCCGTACTGTTATGGATGCTCTGATAAAGATATGTGAAGGAGAGATCAGAGAGAACAGAAGTGAAGTAGCTGAGAGTGATGAGAGTAGTTGGTATACAAGCCAACGGGTGTCTGGGCCCAGCGGTGAAGAGTGGGTGAGTGGTAAATTGTTGAATGTGAGAGATAAGAATGGTATAGTGAGTAAATGTAATATTTGTAGGTCGAAATTTCATTATGCGTATAAATGTCCTTTAAGAGGTAGTGGTAGAGGTGTGTATGGTGGTGGTCGTAGGGGAAGAGGTTATGGTAGTGTGGATAGTGTTAGTAGAGGTAGAGGTAGAGCAGTAGAACAGGTAGAAGGTAGTGCTATAGTTGGTAGTAAGTATGTAGTTGATGACAAAAACATTTTCTATAGTGAAGAGAGTAGATGGAGGAGAAAGAGATGTGATTTGTGTAGATCGGATGAACATTCGTGGAGAGATTGTAACGTGTATGGAGATTATAGTGAGTTGTTGTGTGTTACAGAGACAGAGAAGGGAGTGACAAGTGGTGTGAACAATGTAGTAAGTAGTAGTGAGGACAATAGTATTGGAGAAAGTGGTGAAAAAGTTGATAAGATTGTGTTTAAAGAAGGGGACGATAGTGGTTAAAGAAGGGGAAGTGACCGGTAGTGTGGTAAGTAAAGAAGATGTGAAAGTAAAAGAAGATAGTAGTAGTGAAAGTGAAGTAGTAGAAGATGTAGTAGTAAAAGATGTAGAAGATATAGTAGTAGAAGATGTAGTAGTAGTAGAAGATGTAGAAGGAGAAGATGTAGTAGTAGAAATAGAAGTAGAGGTAAATAACGAAGTGAGGGAGGTTGGTGGAATGGTGAAATGTAGTGTAGTAGAAGTAGTAGAAGAAAGTAAGTGTCGTGAAGTGGTAGTGAGTGATGTTATTGGGGAAGTAAAATGTAATAGTGTTGGTGTAACAGTGACATGTAGTGAAGTAGTAGAAAGTAAGTGTAGTGAAGTGGAAGTGAGTGATGTTGTTGTGGAAGTGAAGAGTAATAAGTCGGAAGTAAAAGAGTGCAAAGATGTAAGTGTAGAAAAGGGAGGAATGAGAGAAAAAGGAAAGAAAGGAAAGAAGAGTAAGAGTAAGAAACGGTAGCGTAGGTTGCTAAAGTAAAAAATGTAAATGAAGAATGGGTGAGACGTAAAGAGGGTGAGCTGTATATGGAGTGGTTGTATAGAGTTTTTGAGCATTTTTCTAGTTATGAAAGTGAAGGGGTAGTGTTAGAAATGTTGTTGTTGAAGTACTGGTATTATCGGGATTCAGAGGTGTCTGATCCTGAGTGAAGTAGTGAGTTTGTTTTTTAGTGTGTATGTAGTAGTAGTATTAGTAGTATTGGTAGTGGTGTTGGGAGTAGTAGTAGTAGTGGTAGTGGTGTTGGGAGTAGTAGGAGTAGTTAGAGAGTAGTGTTTAGTGTGTGGGGGTTTTGCAGGTGCGTAGTGGTTGTGCTGGTGGTTAGGAGTGGTTAGAGAGTAGTGTTTAGTGTGTGGGTGTTTTGCAGGTGCATAGTGGTTGTGCTGGTGGTGTGTTGTAGTGTGTTTTTTGTGCAGTAGTAAGTGTTAGTGGTAAGTGTATGTTTTGTCCAAGACAAGTGAAAGGTGTGGGAGAGAAAGGTATAAGATTGATAAGTTTTGTATCTGTTCCTTTTCTTAGATCTGTCTGTGAAAGTTATCCTATGTATTTTTCGTTCCTTATCTGATGTGACGTGATGTATGAAAGAAGAAGATGAGAAACAGAGGATCTCCTGTGTTATCCCTCCCTTTTATCCCTTTATTTATTTTATTAGATTATTCGTTATTATCTCCGTTTATTTATTCTTTCTAGTGATATAAGTTAATTGTATTGAAGTAAATATAGTGATGTACTCTTGTTCTTGTGTAGTGGATTAACTCTTGTGTAGTTAGTAATATTTTGTAGTGGTGGTGCAGTAAAGAGACGTGTCCCCAAAAGTAGCAACCTACTCGTAAATACCCTGTCAGGTTCAGTTTCGTAAAGGTGCACCTTTTGGTAGACTGTCCAATTAATTGTATTAAGAGTGGTTGTCTGTAAAAAGGGGTATAGTGTAGTAAACAAATGTGGGCACCACAAATGAATAAAGTTAATAGTAAATAGTAATAAGTATCATCGAATACTTAGGAAATAAAGAAAGTTTTAGTTCCCATTTAGTATTTCCCCTCCGATCAACAAGAGAACATCGGGTGAGTTAAACTGTATTTGTTGTAGTAGTTTTGTTACCACTGTATTTTTGTCAATTATTATAATTATTATTATTATAATTATTAAACCTACTATTAGACATATGCAAATTATTTACTTCAGCAAAATTCCCATAATTAAAAATACGATAATTTTCATCTAAAATATTCACCTCCCCCCTTAACTCCTGTTCGAGGGGGGATCTGATGCGTTTCCCTGCCTTCTTTGGGGATGTGACTCATGGGCTGGCCGACTTTCTCCATTTGGCGGGAATACCAAAGAATACATAGGACAAAATTCCGAATGACAGGTGTAACTTCTATGTAAAAATCTGGAGTGTGGTTTACATAACTCGCCTAACAACTCCGCATTTACAGTGTTGCCTTGTTTACGTTCTCTAGGAGCATTTCTTCTATTTTGAAATGATGGTTGTTCTTCTGTGGGCTTCGGTTTGGCAGCAGCCTCACAGCTGCCCTGCGACTTTGGTCAGAGACTTGAGAAGCCCTTTCATCTCTCGAAAGAACTCTCTGTTTACTTTAGCCTCTTCTGAAACTGGGGAATTGTTGTTGTTGTTGTTTGTATTTCGACTCTCCTCATGTGATCCTCTCTCGTGTGTTGGGAACTGTTCTCCTTGAAGATGATTTACCGCCCCCCAATATTCTCTCCCTCTTCTTTCATGGGGGGTTTCGTAGTCGTTCCTATAAAAGTTCTTATACAAGTTATCTGCTACTTTTGTAATTTTTTCAAGACTGCTATCGTCTGCCAGAGTCATTAAACTTTCTTGTATGCGAGATGGAAGCTCATTAATAAACAATTCATGCACAAAAGGAGCACTGTTTTCAGCAAGCAGATCGAATCCTATTCTTCCCATAACATCCCGAACTCTTGCTAAGTAAACTGAAGGAAGTTCTTCTTTTTTTCTTCCTTTTTTGAAAATTTCACTGATTTGACTTCTCAGATTGGGCG
>JABUQX010022780.1:0-7500 GCA_015478945.1 Trachelipus rathkii
TTATATTATTATAGGCCTACTTTTAGGGACTCAATTTTTTATCGTATTATATATTATGTTGGGGTTAGTTATTGACATAATTATTCAACTTCTGTTTAGATGCCGATTTAAGCTGGATCTATATTTTTCTAGCAGAGGGGAGGAAGGGGGGAGCGGAAGGGGGAGGGGGGGGGGGGGGGGGGGGGGGGGGAAGAAGACGGCATGGCGGAATGCACCCGTCAAGCTTAAAAATTTTGTTAAAAAAAAAAAAAAAAAAAAAAAAAAAAAAAAACTATGCTACTCCGTCCGGAAATTAACGATTTTGCCGTTACCTCTCAGTTTCCCACCCCCCGCCCTCTTCGCGCCTATAACAAATTGGCCGAACTATAAAGTACAGTATCGCCAGGGGTAAATTATTCCCGAATATGAGTGATTAATAGGTCCTCCCACGCGCAGACCCAAACAAATCCTATCGCGGTCGACGATATCTGTTATCCTGGCAGAGATGTAGTATTGTATTTGCATGTTCTCACCAAATTTCTGAATTGTAAACATAATCTACAATTGGCCTGTTATAGGAAAGGGGACTGATTAAATCACATCATAAGAAACCTGTAGAAAATCTAAGAAGAGAGATATCAATTCTCGTACTCTTTTTGCCTCTCCCCAATCTTTCTCTAGAAGTTATATTTTTTATTAGTCTTCATATTGTTTTTACACGTGACTTTAATTCTGTAGTAATGAGCCCAACCACACAGACCTCATTTCAGCAACACCGTTAACCCTTACTTAATTTTGTTTTATATTTTTTCAATGATTAGTCGTAGGCTCTTTTTACATTTCTCAATTTTTTTTAAAGTTAATATTTGTTTATATTGCGTGTTGTACCTCTATTTCATCCTGTCTATTGATTGATATTGTTAAGAACCTTTTATTTGTCTCCTATTTTCAAAATGTCATTTGACTTACAAACAACATGTGTCAAAACATTTTAATTTAAATTCATTTGCCCAGTATTATGTTTAGCACAAATCTAAAGAAATAGATTTCAAAAAAATGGTCGAAGGCAATTTTCCTTAGATTTAATCTCTGTCGAGAGTTGATTGGTAACCATAATGCTCATTGACAACGTTAGGACATATTATAAACAAAACATGATTAGTAGTTTTTAATTTAAAACAAGTCATAGGGAAAAGTGAAAGGATAAAGCGAGAAGGAAGGGGGGGAAGGGAAAGGGGGCAAGGGAAGGAAAAGACGAGCCACAGGAATTTTTATTTTTTTTTAACTTCTTTTTTTTTCTTTTGTTTGTAATGCATTAATTTAATAGTAGTATTTTCTGTGTTTAATAGAGGCAGAGTCGCTCAACACTGAGATTTTTTATAAATAAAAATTATTTGTTATACTATACATTGATTATGTCCCCTACTTCTAAAAAAAAAAATAATCATTTACCGGAAAAAAAGTTGCCTCTCAAAATTAGTTGTAAAAATCTCATGACTTTTTTCTATATAAAAAAAAAAACAAAGTTGAAAAACAAAAAAACCACTAAACCATCGTCAACTCAAAAACCAAACGACAAACCATTAACGACTCCACCCCCCCATGAACATCCCAACGCCCTAGAGGTCCAACCACCAGAATACACCCATATAATATTATTACTTTTAAAAAAAAAAAAATATTAAAGAGTTAAAACAACATTGATTTATGGATCGCTTTAGGAAAAAAAAAAGTGTAGAGTAGTAGGGTTAAATAGTAGTTAATGCAAGTAGACAGGGGGGTGTTCACCCCCATTTCTTAATGAAGATCATAGAAAAAATCATACTGTAAAAAAAAAATAGTAATGAAGAGTTAAAAAAAAAAAACGAAAATCATGTCTCTCTCTTTAAAAAAAAAAAAAGTTACAGCTATTCAAAGTTTAAAAAAACTTTTTACTTTTCATTATTTCCATCCATAGGTTATCGTCTCATTTCGGAAGCACTAGTTTCAGGTTGTTAGGTTTATAACACAGAAAATGGTAGTCTATCCGAAAAATTCGTTTTCTCTTTTAAGTACCTTATGTTTTTTGAATTATAAACCTATTATTCTTATTTAATAAAAATTATAAAAAATGTGATCATTTCTTTAAAAAATCGTTGAAGTTTCATTTGATCTATCCTTTTTTATCTTTTTTATTATTTTTAAAATTTTATATTTCAAAAACCCATATTCAATAAAATGAAATAAGTTAATCTATGCATGTTCAATTGTCTTAGTCATTTGCTGGGGAGCCCTACAATGGTATTTCAGAAAATTTCAGATAAACTTGATTCATAAACATTAAGGCGCAAATCATGCAGAAAAATTTTCTGGTTTTAAATCCCAATAAAAGCTTTATTATTCTTTTAATTTGTTTTTTAGGTATAGGTTGTTATCGTTAATACGTACAAGCCCCAAACCAAACCTAACCTAAAATTCTCAAATGGTTATTTGAAATTAAGGAAAAAACCTTTCATAATGTTCCTAAAATCTGTAATGTGAAAAATTTAACGGTAAAAATCCGGCATTTTATTTCTTAAAAAAATTATTTTTAATATAAACAGGTTTCTATTGCTATTGAAATTTGTTTTGAATCTTTAAATTTTTTTTCTAAAATATAAAAATATAAAAGAATACATAATAAATAACAATGCTTTCACATTTGGAATAAAAAAAATATTGATTATTAGGTAATTAAAAGGGTTCATGATAGTTAAATAAAATAATCGAATGACGTATGTTGGGCGCTAGATGGAAATAAAAGAAGGAACCCAGAAAATTATTGTATATATTTCAGCTAAAATACAAACTCATTCGCTTAGCCAAAGAATGCCCCCTCCTTAATTAAATACGAGCCACAATGCCCCCCAATTTTTTTTTTTTTTTTTTTTTTAATTTAATAAAGAGCCTATAGTGAAAATTCTTAAACTGATAAATGACTTAGGAGGCCCGTAACTTATTTATCCTATTAGATTTGAATTTTAATTATGCCAATATCACAAAATTTAAGTATGCAGCTTTTGTTTTAGCAAATTTCTGTGAATTAAATAAAAAAAATTATCTTATTGGGAAGAAAAAAATCAAAACTTTGAGAGGCCTGTAACTTTTGGTTCTCAAAATAAGTACTCGTATCCTTTCTTAATATGTTAGCGAAAAATTATTCTTTAAACCACAAAAAATCACTAATTCATTCATTCTATATTTTTTTAGAGTATATTCCTGGTGATTTCATAAACAAATCAGGGTGTTTGCCCCTCTTGTTATTCTGCATACTATTACCAACAAGTTAGAGCCTCACAAAGATTAATTTTCCCATAGGCTTTTCTTATAAAAAAAATTAGTGGGCCTGGTGCAAGAGATTATATTATAATATATATTTTTATATATAAATATTTAATATATATATAATATATATATATAATTATAATATATATATATAACATTTAATATATATAATATCCGCAATTTGTCATGAGTTTCCCTAGCTTCCTGACTACTGTATATTAACCCTCGCGAACCTCCGCGTGATTCAAAACATACACGTCCGATTCCGCCGATGAGATGGTCACTTTCTTTCCCACATTTTGGAAACCCCCCCAAACTTTTTTTTTTTTACTAATTTATTAATTTTTTTTTTTTTTTTAACACATTGATAGTATATGATACTAATAGATTCGCTATCCGTTAGGTATTTTTTGTTATTTATTTTTGTTTTTTTTTTTAAATTTATTATTAAATTTATACGCGCTAGTATTCGTTTTATTTAGGTTGAACGACCACTAATTAAAAAGTCGTGTAGAAAACACCTCACTTTGTAAAAAACAACCTGCTACAGCGGATAGTCATCCATATTTTGAGTTAATTGTACTAGAATACGTACCAGAACTAAATAAATATTATTATATAATAGCTCAAAGAACCCCCCCCAAAAAATGGTTTACCCCAACGGAAAAAAAGTGAATCTTTTTTTATTTTTGCAATTTTATTCTTTTTTTCAAAATTCGGCCTTAATTGTGTACTTTTCCTTGTTGCTTCACCTATATTGTTCCAAAGGTTATCCTAAAATTTACTTTTGCCTAGTAATAATTACTGATCCACATATGATGTAATATCGAGAAATGTTGTTGGATTATTTTCAAAATAAAAGCAAAATTTTTTTTTCCAATCAATAATCACTTTTCCCCCCCTAGTTTTTAACAACAATCTTAGGCTCCCCTGTTATGAGTTATCTTACATTATTTTTTCATATCTTAACCTCTCTATCTTAATGGTATTACCCACTTCGAAGTGTAAATTGTAACTAATATATTAGTTATTATATAGGTATATATATTAGGGATGTATTTGTAACTATATATATAATATAATACTGTATATTAATATTAATAGTATATATTTTTTTTTATAATATTTAATTTTCTATATACCATTACCTATCCCTAATGTTTTTAATTTTGATTTAGACCTTTTAAGTTATACCCTAACATATATCAATTTAACTCACCTTATACTTATTATTAGCCTTAGGGATGTACCCCTCACAGAAAAAATTTCTTGCATACAATCACTCGAAGAGCATTTTTCTTTTTCAGAGGACCTCTCCGCTACTTCGGAAACCTGGCTAGGCTTTTGTACTACTCCGTATGCTGGAAATATGATCTCATGGATTCTTCGTGTGTCATTTATCTAAAACTTTTACAAAAAAAAAAGATTGCCAAAAGAAATTAAATAAAGTTGGTGTATACCTCTCACGTTAGATAAGCACACTACTCTTTAGAATACCCGCAACTTTCTATTTAGAAAATGATGTAAAATTGAAACCCACCTTTTTTTGTACTCGGATACTCTTCGAATCATAAAGATATAAATTAATAAATCTCAATCACAGTTTTCACTCAAAAGCGAAGAAAAATAGAACCACCTTAGTTTTTAAAGTATACTTATGCCTATAGGGACTAACGATATGGGCAATTTCGGAAAAACAATACAAATTAATAATTCTTAATTTTAAATACTTAGAGTCCCAGTTATATTTCATATTTTTGATATCTTAAGCGATATAAATACATGAATAATGTATATTTATAATATAATGTACTAACACATATAAGTCACCTTTACCATGATTAAAATGGAGATAAAGTACTGCAAATATTACTTCAAAATATAAATAGCACATTTATTTCTTTTTATGTTTGTATCCCTCTTAGCAAGAATATTGCTCAATCTTTCATTTGTCTCATCGGAAAGTATTAACAAAAGTATTAGTCTACTATATATGCTTTATATGTACCACATCCTTAACACTCATTACAATTATTATCACCAAGTAAGAGTATCTCCAATAATCTGTACGATATAATGAATAAAATATACATAATTACATCACTTACGTAAGACCTAAAACATTAAAAATATAAAAGAATGCTATTCTCAAACATGACTAATAAAATACTCCTTTAAGATAGATATAAAAATCATCCACTTACTCAAATTCATAACATTCTTATAATAAAATATTGTCACGCTCAAAAAACATTAGAACTAGGCTTATTCGACCCTTAGTATCTGGCGAGAGATGTTCCTTTTTTGGGTGTTACTTCTACCTAGCTGCATACATCTTATAATACGCTCTTATTCTTCGACTGATGAGGAAGTAGCTTAGATATTAATTATCTTGCAGTACATAACTCAATTGATATAATAATGAAAAACCAATTTACCCCAATTATTATCATCCAGCTCAGCATGATAAGGGATTCTTTTATCTTATATCAGGTACTATATATAATAAGATCTATATAGTTTTCGTTAGAGCCTCATTTCTCTTTTCATACAGACTGTGAGCCATGTTTTAGAATATATCCTTTTATGTCTACCCTTAGTATGCACTGTTCTCTTTATTTACGATTGAGGTCCTGGTGTGATTATTCCTATTGATAGAAGTGTGATAAGAGATGTATCTACTCAAAATTGCAATTTCTTATATATAGGCCATTGAAACTTTAATTACTATAAGTATCTAACATATACACGTAAATCTCTCTAATCTTCATAGATAGGCTTTATATATATTGGGTGAAGATCTAATCTTAATCATTAATATACACAAAGTGCATGTTGCCAGGGTTGCAAAAGATGGCCATAAAGTGTGTCCCCATTATTTCCTGAACAAATCTTCCTTATAATTATTTTTCCTCGTAGTCAAGAGATGCGAGCTCTCTTATGTGTATTTACTACTACATTTGAATATGTAATTTATTTAATTAGAGCATACAGAATTTGATGTACCGTTTTGCACAGAGTGGAGAGAAGTTTGGTGTGCCATTCTTGTGGGGTTTCACCTAGCTTAAGGAATTTGCACTAAATTATGTAAGAATATTCTATATAATTATTTTATTTATTTTAAATGATATAGAATGCATCCGATCTAGACTTCAACGGCAGAAGACACGTACTAACTTTCTAGAGGTGAGGTTGCATTATTATAAAGTAGAATTTTGATAGGAAATAAAGAATAACAATCTAACTTCATTAAGGCAGCGATCCGAGCACGAAGACGACTGATAATTTTGATCGAGAGGAAATGTAACTATTAGATTTGCTGTTGTCAGATACTCCTATAAAGATGATGGAGGAAGAGAATATCCACTAAACAAGAACAATATTGTGATAACTTGTTTTGGGAAGGGAAGAAATAATAATATCGTTTCATCTTGCAGAACTGAGCAAGCGAAACTAGTATCTCGATAATTAAATACTCTATTTAATTTAATAAAAGCTGGAAAATGTCTAGATTAACTCAATGTTCCTGATACATTCTAATGAAGACCACGTTTGCTATTGCTTATATTAACAAACTTTATCATAAAACAGTTAAATGTCCCCTCACTTGTAAGGGTTGAGCGTATTGTACAGGAAAATCAAGTCGTAGTTACGTTCGCTCTTGTCTTTATTACTTATATAGGTAGAGTGATTGCAGTTTACTCCACTCGAATTTGAGGTGCCATGTAACATTTAGATACCTATAGAAAAGTGATAAAAGCTATAAACTATTGTGAAAACATTAGACTGGCACGCGCAGTGCCAAAATTATAGAGATACTCGAATTTAAATGATACAAAGACTATGAGAAAGTAACAGGACTAAGTTTATAAGTGCTTTTGGCCTTTAGACTCGACCCTATCAAAGATATCATAGGATGACCAGAGCTCCACGTATACTCCTCATATCCACAAGATTTAGGCAGACTCCATACTATAAAGATGTACTGTATAGACCTTTGTTAGGTTGGTAATATAACTGATGAGATTAGTAAAATAATATGATCTCGTACTATATATATATACTAATCTTATCACAAGAATAAAATACTACCTAGTTTCTTATATATGAGCGCCCTAGCAACTCAACTATGATTTGAGGTTATGTAATATCAATTTTTTTATTTATGATAAGGCCAAGAATGTTAATGATAAACAGTATGAAGACATATGAAGTAAC
>JABUQX010022780.1:12500-34782 GCA_015478945.1 Trachelipus rathkii
TACTGCTATTATACAAGACTAGGTATTTATGTATCATAGTACATAATAGTTAGAATGTCGCGTAGGGTATTACATGACATGTACATAGAATTAGATAAGACCTCCACGTATAAACCAAATTAATATATGTCGATTTTTGAGTTCGATTAATGCTTGAAATACTGTTACTATCGTGGTATCTGCAATGCAGATCATTTCATAGAAACAAGTATGATTGGGGCGATAATATATCCATACATGCGATGATGGTATAACAGTGTTTAACACTAGTGGCATCAATGTGCATGTGCAAACACAGTAATGAAATACAGTCAGAGACCACCACACAGTCTATAACCATGTATCCTACATTTAATCGATCCTCGCCCATAAATAATGTCATGAGTATATACATGTACGAAATATATAAATATTTAATGTTTAAAATGTATAATAAATAAAGTACAAGGTATATCTTAATAAACAAAACTATATATCAGAGTACGCCGATACTTGATAAGTAATCTTAAAACTTTACTTGAAAATTAATCTAATTTGAAATTTAATACAAATGTCGATTGTCAATGTGAAATCTCCATACAAGATCAGCTGTTTACTTTAACCAGTTACTCTAATACAAATGAGTTGCCTATTAGTAAATAATTAATCTTTTTATTGCAAAATAAAATCATATATGTTAGAAAGCACCGAGAGCTTAAAAAATCAAAGTTTAAGGAGCTATTAAATAATGCTTCTTGACCTTAATATTTCATATTTATATATACTAATAATTTTTTTTGAGTTAATTAATATATTTATATATTACGTAGAAATATACTATCATCATAATAAATTATTCATACAAATGCAAGTTGCTGGTATGAATTCACATCTAGCAACTCAGCTTACAATATAGATCAAATGCACTCATTTAACATAAAATAATGCTAATATAATTATTGTCATATATCGACGTACACTTACTGAATATTATAATCTAAATGACACATAAGACAAATAACATATCATTAATTAATTCACAAATGCTTTAGAGGTACAAACAAACTCAATTACCTTTTTTTTTAATAGTTACAATAAACATCGAAAATTATAACAGAAATCCTGGTGAAGTTGAAATTAAAATCACCTTATTTTAATTGAAAAATAAATATTACATTCAAACCAGTGTATGTACGGATGAAAAAGCCAATCTGAGGAACAATCACTGAATATGTGTTTATTTACATATTATTATCAAAACCCAATTCAGGTAACAGCACCTAATACATCAAATTTGATGTATCACTACATGAATTGGAATATTATGAGGGGGCGAAAGACTAGATATACACATCTTTTTTTAACTCACCTGAGAAACTGACTCAACATCGCACTATTGAGCGTTATAAAACAATGAAAACGCGAAATAAGCATCCAAATATTTCACTGCTCTCTTTTTAAACCACTTATTACTCAGTCTAAACCGATAAAATTCCTAGTAACTAACAGATTAACATTTCTTATCACCTAGAACTCACAATGACCCTTAAAACACAGAAAGTAAATAAATACGATCGCCTGTAAATGATTTTGTCAGTAATGAATCTTATTAAAAAAAATAATTAGGAAAAAAGTTCAGATTATGAATTTTTGAATATAATAGATGCAGTCCATGCTCAACGCACGTAGGTCGGGGTGAAATTGAGCAATCATCTTACTATTTTGAGTATTCATAGTACTCTCCTCAAGAAACCGACAATCCTTCGTTCTCCAATCAGGAACAAAAAAAACACTAACCTCACCATTGAGATTTTCGAACTACGCTCACACCTACCGACGAGAATCCCAGATGTGAGTGGGGTAATAAGTTTCATTTTTGCTCACATATTATAACATATTTTATATTTAATATATTAATATAATAATAATATATATATATATATATATTTTATAGAATTAATGCATACATTTACATATTGTTTTTAAGTATAGTTAATTAAATATATATTTTAAATATGAAAATATCAGTAAAATATATAATATATATATATTATATATTATATATAGTATATATATAATATATATATATACTAATAATTACTTTTCTATAGTATTGTATAATTAAACAAATATTTAAATATTAATAAATAGAAGTAATTTTAATAATTCAAAAATAAATATATTAGGCCTGCATATAGAATAATCATTAATAGCTTGTGCTAAACATTATTCGTTTTATTTGATGACTATATTTTTTCAGTTTTTTATCATTAAAAAAATAAGTTTTTAATATAGATGAGTTTTCATTGGAATCACTGTAATATCTGTTTTCTTCCTTACAAGCAATTAAATTATAAGATCTGATGAGAAAGATAAACATATTCGTACAAAATTGATAGATTAAGTTATGACTTGGGCCTTTTGCATGCTAATAACATATCATGGTATATTAAAGACATAGAGAAAAAAAATAAAAACAGATATGTATAGCGATTAAGAGACACACGTTCGGATACGTGTTTTCTCAATTGAAAGTTTATAAAATTAAAGAAAATAGAAAGCAATTTATATACTCGCTACTATTTTGTTAAAAATTGACTCTGCATTACAGTACCCATTATATAAGGGTAAAGAAAGAGAAAAGGGGACTGTAGAAATATGGGGGAAATAAGTTTTATGAGTGTTAGTACGGGGATGAGAAGTTATACTTAAAACATGGGTTAGGGCCGGTGTTTTGGTCGAAAGAGTGCGTGAGTTGACTGAAGGACGGAAGTGTGATAAGAACAAGAATGCGTTATTTAGGGAGTGGTAAAGAGGATTGGTGTGTGATTAGCAATATCTTTACATTGAAACAAATATTGAGAACATGAGGGAGAAGAAGAAAATTGTATTTAAGTTTTATGGATATGCAACAGGCCGTATGATAGCGTTAATAGGGAAGCGTATTGCAGGTGTAGTGATATATGGTGTTCGTGGTAGGCTTCTGATGGAATCAAATGTATGTATGACGAATGTGAAGCGTGTGTAAGAATAAATGGTGTCAATGGTGAATTGGTTTAGGATTAATAGCGGAGTGAGACAGGGTTGTGTTATGTCTCATTGGTTATTCAATTTGTATATGGAATAGGGTTATGAAAGAACTTCGAGGTGTTGGATTGCAGGAAACTGGTGTAGAATGATGGAGAATAGAGATGAGTGGAGGGTACCCTACCTATTATATGCAGATGATTTGGGTTCTGTGTGGCGAATCTGAAGAGAGTTTGAGAGGATTGGTAGAGAGATTTGGTCGGGTGTGTAAAAGGAGGGGTTTGAAGTAAACATAGATAAGAAGGTTAAGGTTATGGTTGTAGTGAGGAACAGTCCTCAGTGTGGAGTTATGTTAGATGGTGAGCCGCTGGAACAAATGTCTGAGTTTAAATATTTAGGGTATGGTGTTTGGATGAGAAAGGGAATCGGAATGATGCAAAGTGTATTAGGAAAGTGTGAAAGGCAGAAAGGTTGCTGGTGCGCAGAGGTTATAAAAATAATTTCGTTGCAGTGCGGATTTCGCCTGAGAAATGTGGAGCTTTATAAAGATCTTGAGTGCGCTAGGAGTAGTCTTACATGAGGTAGTATATGTTATGTTATACCTATACGTATATTGTGTTATTGTATAGTTAAGTGAGACTATGGTCTGGAATAAGAAGTATAGATCTATAAAGTTATCATATGTGTTCAGTTGGTAACTAATCTAAGGGGCATTTAGTACTTAAGATTATTGAGAAGAATAATTTGATAAAGTGAGGAATGAACTATAGTATTTAGAAGAGTTGTGTGAGTTGTGAGAAAGGAGTAATGAGAAGAATACAGTAATTATGAAAGTATGTAAACTGAGTTGAGTTTGGTCATTAAGTGGAAAGGTATGAAAATGGTAGTATTACGGTATTGGTATTTAAGCGATACTGTTAAATTGTTGGCGAGTGTGTTGGGTAACTATACGTACCGGCAGGGAAACCAAAGAGAAAGTTATGACTGAGTCCCGGTGAACGAATGTCTGAAGGAGAGAAATGTGAGTTTGGAACAGAGGCGAGAATAAGGTGAATAATAGGAGAGAATGGCGGGGTTTTGTATTAGGGCATGGTTGTGCCCACCTGGGGCCAAGGGATGAACCCTAACCATAGGCGATTTATACGCCATAAGTGTGCAGGTTTGGTATAACCAGTTAGCGACAGAGCATCTATCATAAACCCCAAACTTAGATAAGAGACAACGACTAAACCCTAGGGTGAGTCAATTCCATATAGTCCTCTGTATGGGACGATGTCGTACGATGAGTAAAAATAACTATCTCAACCTAGAAGCTCATCAGAATGGGGCGGTGAAAGGCTCGACGCGAGAAAATTGTCATGTACAATTCTCTATCCTCGACTTTTTGTAATACACTTTTATCATTTGATCACTACTTTGGCACTCTAACAGGTCTATTTCTCTTGTTTTTCGGGGGGTAAGATTTTTGCACTCACTAATAATTCACAGTTATTCGCATCGACTAGATATAGACCCATTCAGCTTTACCCTTCATGCGCTGCCAACCGTGTGATGCATAAAAAATACGACACTTTAAAATATATCAAAAAATTATTTCCATTTAACGAAAATTTTTGAATCCTGCTTATCAGCACTCAAACAAATTGTTAATATCATATATCGTTTTATAGATCGTGTAGTGAAAAGATAAAGAAAGAAAGAAAGAATAAAAGGAAGAAAAATAATTAATATTTATATATGAAATATAAATCTCGCCACGCCATTTCATTCATAAGGATATATATATATATATAAATAATTTATGTAATGATTATACAATAGGTTATATATAAATAATAAATATAAGAGTTAAATAATATTAATTAATATAAAAAAATATAATTAACAAAAAATAATTGGATATATAACATATCTACAATGAATTCTTATATTTTACAATAAATAATATAATCAATAATATTAATTTAAATAATTAAATAAATATAATAAATATTTATAAATAAATATATATAGTTGTATAATAGATATAATAATTAAATAAAAATAATAATAATAATATAAAAAAATGATTGTATTAAAAAAGTTCATATTTTACTTGATAAAGAAATTCTTATGGAATATGCATATTTTCTTGAATAACTTCTGATATGATAGTGTGAACGCAGAGACAGTAGAGAAGAGTAAGTGAGGTAGAACGAGGATGTAGAGGAGACAGAGTGAAGAGAGAGAGAGAGATGAGAGAGAGAGAGAGAACCAGCAAACTCATGATGTATTAATTTCATGTAATAATCGAGTATTCGATGTATTGCTTTTTTTTATGGGAGTAAGTCAATATAATAGACCCATAGACTACATTCGATATCAGATACGGTGAGGGTTTCGGTTACGTTACGCGCTCGCCGGAACAATTATGAAAACTTTTTACCAACAAATTTTTTATTTATTATTTTATTTTTATTTTGAGAAATTTTGCAGAAGATTAGATTATTAACATAATTTATTTTATTGAAGGTCAATTTTTTTGGTAATTTCCTAATTTCTATTAAATTATTATTATTATTATTATTTTATTATTATTATTATTTATTATTATTCATGATTATTTTTAATTTCAATAATAATATATTATTAATTAATTGTTTGGTACGGAATACCAGGCTAATAAAAAGCCAAAGTACTGTACGCTTTTGCTTGACATCTCATCACTGTGCGATGACGTCATCCTTTACAGTTCAAGAAGAAAATTCTTTGAACTCTTAGCATCGATATTCCCAAGGCAAAATGGTTCGATCGTACTATACGCGTATGTAAGAGTTTAATATGAATATTTGTGGTAAATGAGAAAGATGTTGTGGTTTAAGCATTGGATGTGTTGCAGTGATATGATTATTGAGACTTTACTAACAAAGATGAAATTCATCTATCAAGGAACTGCAAAAAGGATCTAAATTGTTTTATCTTTTACAAGTTAACAAAAAAATATAAGATTAGGCCAAATAAGGCAAATAATGAAGTGATTATCTCTGATGCAGATTTTTTTAATATATATTTAGCACATTCTTTGCTTCAGTATTCACTGCTGAAAGAGTGGATAGGTCACTTATGGCCTGAAGAGTGCGATGGTACGCTCATTCCATTTAGTTATTGTCTTATTGTTTGGTAGTCATAAATAAAAGAGTAGTCAAACGTTTACAAAGACCATCATTCGCTGTGTATTCTTACTGGTAGTCATAAATGTCAGGTTTAAGACCATCTTGTATTCATTGAAATTGTGGTTGAGGATGCTTAGGCAATGCTTGATCATATTTACTGCAAGATCAGAATCTACGGTCGGTACTTAGGATGGTTGATCATATTTACTGCAACAGATCTACGGGTCTTGATGGTACATGTGGTAGAATTGGAAGAAAAGATAAAGTATTTAATAATTTAATAATTGACAAATATTTTACTTATTGTGAGCTGCCTCATTACTGAAAAATAACACATCTTGTATACCTATATTCAAAAAAGGCATTAAAGAAAATTTGAAAAATCAAAGGCCAGTAAGTTTTACATCATTAATAGTAAAAGTGAAATATTACTGAAATGAACATTTACTCAAGAAGAACTATATGGAAGAAACCACCCCAGATATGCTGTGCGTACTCCATACAAGGGAGCATGACATCTTTATGCAGAACAAGAAACTGAAGAAAAAATAATGTCACACTTCCAGGGAAGGCCACGAGAAAAGAATGACGGAGCCGGAGCCGGAGCCGGTAAAACATGCAACATTCATCGGAATATAAAGTCAAAAGATGGTTTAAGTTGTGTGCTTTCAGTGAGCGGTAGGTGTTATAGGGGATATGTTCGGGTGTGGGGTATGCCTGTGAGTCTATATATCACTTAGTGTATTGATGATGAAGTGACATTAGAAGGTCTATCATGTTATTGGATGTGGCAGCCACAAATAATAACTAAGACCTGGATGATAATCTATCATCCAAATCAATTTGATACATACTACGCTTCGGTGCACTGCCGATTGTTTACCACCGTCAAATTTCGCGTTTGAGTGACCAAAGTTTAGGGGTCGCAAGCTCGCCCTTCTAGCTAGGTCTCGACATCTGAAACCGAGAAATTGGGATTCTTGCGGAGTTGAGAGGTTGTCTACTTTTTGCTTCGTAAGATTAGATTAACACAGGAAAAGTATGTTAAGGGTTGGGTGGAGTTCCAGTCACAGAGAGGTGAAGTAGCGCGTATGTATTGATTGATGATAAAAGAAGTTGACGAGATTAACGTAGGAAGCGCTCCAATGCATATAATAGGACTCATATATACTTATAATACTAAAGAGTAAACTAATTTATATATCGTAACTAATGAAGTAAACACATGATATAGCTATGCGAGTAGTCATTCTATTATATTACTAGCAGTCAGTATATTAATAATTGGTAACTATACTATATATTATATATGTTAGTATTATGCAGTGAAGTTTTGCACAGGCCTATATACTTTATTATATCACGCATCTGGCGATACCCAGCATATACGTATTAGCAGGTGAGTTGTATGGTGTGTGTGGCGAGAGTGTAGGTATTGTGTGTGTGGTAGGTGTGTGTAGATCCAGATTCCAAGAGCAGCTGTGTGAATAAGTGGCTGATGTTGTATAACACAACGCAACAGGTTATGCTCTGGAAACTCCCCGCGTTTGCTTTATAGGGTTTTTACCAAGTAGGCGTGAACCGTACTCGCGCTTTATATCCACGCTAAGCCATCCAGTGACTGCAACAGAGGAGTATGCAAAAATCAAACACATAAAATTGGGAGACGGGATGGCAAGCGGTCAATTTTTTAAACAGATATCTGGTACCACACTACACCGGTTTTCTCATCATTATTGTGTGTGTTGATGTGTGTGTGTGTGTGTGTGTGTGTGTGTGTGGTGTAGTGTGTAGGTTGGGTAGGTTGGGGTTAATATCAGTGTGTGTGCAGGTTCGTTATGTATACCTCGTTGTCGAATGAAGACGGCTTCTAGATACTATATAAGAGTGGAAGCTTTTTTATATAGATTTTAAAAGAGTACTGTCTCTTTTTTTTCGTTGAGTATTCAATTAATCTACAACACAGTAAATTTTATTTCCAGTTCGTTCAGTAAGTTTTGCGCACGTCTATTATTAATCAATGTAAGTGAATCACTCTAATTGCTAGTGTTTTTTTTTAATATTTTTTCTTTCGGAGTATCCAAATATTATATTGTGTTTTCACGGAGTCCTTGTTTTCCAAGATTTTTGCATCATTCTTCTACGGCTATAGGAAAGCGTTTTCATATCTGTTGTCATATTATTTATTATTATTATTAAGTGTATTATTAATTCTAAAGTTTCATCTCGGATTTAGGAGCAAAGGATCACTTGATATTTATTATTAAAATTATTATTATAATTTTATTATTATTATTCACTTCAATATAGAAATATATATTTATTCATTATTTATTCATTTATTACTTAATTAACTTAGAGGAGATAAACCTTATTTTAGTTATTATAAATAAAATTAGGAAATATATTAGTTTTCCTTGCTCTGATCGAGGTTTTAAAAAAATTATTTTTTTTTTTTCTTTTAATAAAAACACAAAAATACTGTGTGAAAATAGCAGAAAAATTTTGTATGAGGAAAACATGATTTAATAAAGGACTCGTGGCAGAGCATCACTTGCCTGGTGGGGTCGACTAAGGCCCTTGAAAAATACGGAACTGATAGTTGACAAAGTAGAAAGCAAATAGTTTTTGCTAGTTCCTGATTCTAGGTCTTCTCAATGCCGACGACAGATTCAGTTTCTGAGAACAAATTTGTCCTTATTTTTTAAATTATAATTTCATTCAAAATTGTAATTTGGGAGTTGTTATATGTGGGTTTTCACAAATTATATAGTTTTTCAGATTCTTGGAAATGATATACGGTAGACCATAATATAGTTTAAGGTTGTTTTGCTTATTAATGATTTTAATCTTTTTCACTGTCAACAGATTCGTTTTTGAAGACAAATTTGTCTTTTTGATTTAAAAAAATTATCTCAATATTTTGACTTGGGAGTCGTCTTATGTGGAACTTCACAAATAATAGTCCTTTTCATATGCTCGCAAGGTCATTTCCTGGTCTTGAGTTGACGAGAATAAATTAAATCTTGGGAATAGTCTTATGTGGGACTTCACAAATAATAGTCTTTTCATCGGAGTTTAATCTTACTCTGTGCTGATATTTGATACTCTGTGAATGGTTATGTAAATTTATTAGAGTCTTTCTTTTTTAAATTTAAAATTAATCAAAGAAATAAAGAAAAAAATTATAACATTTTAATTATTTTACTTTTTTTTTTTTACTTTTTATGTTACAACAGATAAATACTTTTGCAGAAATAAATTACAAA
Organism: Trachelipus rathkii; assembly: GCA_015478945.1. NCBI lineage: Eukaryota > Metazoa > Arthropoda > Malacostraca > Isopoda > Trachelipodidae > Trachelipus > Trachelipus rathkii. The sequence continues at coordinate 21,928 of JABUQX010022780.1, forward strand.
GGCTCTTTCTTTTAATAATATTAAATTATTTATTGTCAGTCATAAATTAATTAGGAGTATATAATCTTATAGAAGATTAAAAAATGTATATATTAACTGCCTCTATAACCTAGGTTGGGATATAATGGCGAAATAGTCAATCCTTAATGTACCAAAAATTAAAAAGAAAAAAATAATTATAAGTGGTGATCGGTTTCATTGTTTTTTGGTGATAAAATGAGTAAATGCATGAATGTTGGGAACTCTATCTCAATTTTTTTCATTCTTGTTTCAAATCTATATAGTTTGTGATTCTGTTAAAGAAGTAGAATGGTAAATAAGTTTTGCTTTAATTTCGAGATATTAGTATAATTAATAAATAATTTAATAAACTAATTATTAATCAACAATTAAATAACAAATCGGTCATTTCAAAAACTACTTAAATCAGCTTTTTATTCAAAAGTGTTGATTTTACCTGAGTAAACTGTTTATTACTCCGCACAGGAAACTACCCTTAAGGATATGGATTCTAAAAACAAAAAATAGACAACTTTATAGAAAACTAACATGTAATTTTGGAAATTAATTTGGAAATTTTGGAAATTACAGAAATTGATGCAGAAACTTTTCTTCTAATGTAATGATTTCCAACTTGAATATCATTAAACATTTTTTTGAACAATTTAATTCTGAAAATTTCTTGAAATATTTCCACTCATGCAAATTAACCCCCCTCCTTCCTCTAAAGAAAGGCTCTGGATCTTGGGGTAGAAGTCCGAATTATGATCTTCTAGATAAACTACGAAAAACAAAAAGAGACCGGGTTTGAGCCCCCTTTCTTGGTTCTTTTTCCTCTAAAGAGAGAGGTATATATATAGTATATATATATATATATATATATATATTCCTGTTTCTTCAAAAGATACGTCAATGTAATATCTTTAATAACACTCGTAATAATTGATACATTGATATAGGCTATAATATATATATAATTATATAATACGAGCGTGGATATATTCTCTTTTATCAGATGAGTACAATCAGAAATATATATTATTATATCTATATATAGTGGAAATTATTACCGTATGATAAAAATATATATATACCACCTCGTCGTTTTGTTTTTTCTAATTTTGAGAAATTCGATAATTTCTTTCTTACTTTATTCAACTTAAATTTTCCTTTAAATATTCATTCTTTCCTTAAGAGTATAAATTTTTAAATTTTTATTTTTTTTATTTTTATTTTTTTAGAATTTTTTTAAAGGCTTAGAGGATGGAAAAATAAAAAATCAACTACCAAATGAGGAGAAAAAAAATAGCAGAAAATTTTATTATCTATTATTAATTTATTATTATTATTATTATTATTATTAATCATCAAATATTGATTAAATGTATTATTTATTTATATTTTTTACTAATTATTATTACTAGTATTATTTTTTACGATATTATTATTATTATTATTATTATTATTATTATTATTATTATTATTATTATTATTATTATTATTATTATTATTATTATTATTATTATTATTATTATTATTATAATTTTTCAGTGTTTTTATCTTCTAATAGCAGTAGTATTAAGATTTATTTTGGCACGGAAGAAGTCTTGTTTTTTAATCCAGGAATTTTGAAGGGTTCTCAAAGAATGAAAATCTCTAATTTAGTGAAGGAAATGAATGAATGAATGGAAGGGATATCCAGATGTCAAAGGGCTAAAATTTTGATTTCACAAAGGTCTAGGTCTATTGTTAAAGTTTTTTAAAGTCTTGAATGAGCTAGAGTATGGGTTAAAGTCGGAGTCAGATATTTAATGACAATACCTCAGGATTCTGGAGTTAAGCGTTAAAACTAAAGTTATAGCTTGGGTCTGAATAGGGTCAATTTAAGAACTAATTCTAACATGCCTACATACTTGTACAGAATGTAGCAACTATAATATATATAGCTATATCAAATAATATATATATATACAACTATATATATATATATATATATAATTTGATATATATTATACATTGTTCTCCTAATCACTATATATATATTATATAGTAGATAGATAATAATATCTTACGTATACTATAATTATATATAAGTAATTATATAATTAACCTAGGCGATATGTTTAACTGACTTTAATTTCGTATTTGTATATGATATAGTCATTATATATATATATATAATATATAGTATAGCATAAGTATATATATATATTATATATATATAATATAATACGATAATATATTAGGTATAAGTGATTATTATACGCTTCTATATTGTATATATATACATATATACTAAATATATAACAATAATATATATATATATATATATAGATCTATATATAAATAGCTAAACTATACTATTATATATATCTTATTATATATATATATACTTACAGTTAATTAATTTATATTATTATATTAGTTGTCATGGCAATTATATTCTGTTTATATTAATATAATATATAATTTTTATAGAATAATTTCCCAAAAGCTAATTCATTTGACTTGTTAAATACGCTCGCAACTTCGCTAACTTCGCAACTTCGTAGTTACTAAACTCTCATCTTCTTATATTATTCTTTCACAAGAGTAATATTGATTTTTTGAAAATGCCACATGAGAAATATAATGGCAATTATTGGTATTTGTCTGTAAACAATAGATTTTAATTTTTTTTATTTTAAATTTTCTTTATTTTTTATTATAATTTCCTTTTTTCTCTTTCTTTTCTAACATACACTTCTTCATTTCTTGTTTAATTATAATATATATTATATATATTATATATATATATAATTATATATATATATATAGTACTATATATATATAAAATATATATATAATACTATTTTATATATATATTATATATAACGATACTTATATAGTATATATATATATATAATATATATATTATATATTTATATAATATATAGTAATATTATATATAGTATACTATATATATATTATATAATATATATATGAAATATATATATATAAATATTCTTTTGTTTATATTTGATATATATATAATTATATATATATATATATATATATATATATATATATATATATAACTATTATTATATCTAAATCACAAATAGTCTTCTGTTTTTTATATAATATATATATATATTATATATATATTAATATATATAATATATATAATAATTTATATTATATATCTTATATATTATATATATATACCGGGTCTTTTCTATTTTGTTTAAATATTTTCTTTACTTTTTGATTATTTTTTTTGTTTTCCTTTATTATAAATTTCTTTTTATTTTTTATAAATTTGATAAAAATTTATTATAGATTTCCTTTTATATTTTTTCTTTCATTTACCCCTTTGTTTTTATTTAAATTACCAAAAAAAATTTCGAAATTGTCAAAATCATTTTTTTTATTTTTTTTATTAAAAAAAATTTTTTTTTTATTATAGATTTATTTTTTTTTTTTTCTATAAATTTTCTTTATATTCTTTTTACCATATATTCTTTACTTTTTATTTATTTATCAATTATTGGAAAAAATTCAAGGAAGTAAAATCTCTTGTTTGTTCTGTCTACTTCTCACTAGACTTCAAATTTAACCAACTCTTTTCCCTTTTTACAAACTGCTTTTACTCTTTGCACGCTCTTTTACCTCTTTTTTACACTCTTTTACACTCTTTAACTCCTTTTACACTCTTTCACACTCTTTTACTATTTTACACTCTTTTACTCTTTTATACGCTGTTTTACACTCTTTTATTTTTACACTCTTTTACTCTTTTTACACTCTTTTACTCTTTTTACACACTCTTTTACACTCTTTTTTACACTCTTTTTACAGCCTTTTACACTCTTTTACTCCTTTTACGCTCTTTTACAGTTATTTGAAATGTTTAAAATAAGCTGAATGAAAATGGAAAAAAAAACAAAAAATGACCATGAAAAAAAAAAAAAAAAAAAAAACCTAAAAAGTCGCACAACGCACCGGTAAAGGTTATGAAGTCTCCCAGTTTTATATTTGTAGGAAACACACATTTGAAAATAAAAATGCATGGTACACCTTATATTTTTACACTCTGTTATAGAGTTTACATTCTCTTCTAATTAAATTTTGGCATATTTTTAATAAAATTTAAATTCTCTTTTGCAAAACTCTATCAAAAATATTACGAAAAATTTTTTGATCGAATTTATAAAATTAGTCTTTCATAGATTTTTATCTAAACTCGAAAGTTTTGTAAGAGCGAAATTATAACTTCCTCAAGAAATGCAAATAAATTTGAACTTTCAGGAGAGGCATACTGTCATCTCTTCGTCTCTGCCGTCCTCTCTCTCTCCGTATCTCCTGTTCTCTCATTCTCGTCGACTTTCTCGGATCCTCTCTCTCGTCGCTCTTTCTGTCGTTCTCTCTCTCTCCTCTTCTCGCCATTTATCTGAGTCTCCCACCCTTCTCTCTCTCTCTCTCTCTCTCTCTCTCTCTCTCTCTATTAGAGCAGCCCTTTTCTTTTTCCTGTGTTAAAAATGTAAAGTAACTTTGTAAATGATATGAGAAATGATTAAAATAATAATAATAAAAAAAAAAAAAAATCATTAATAGTAATAATTAATATGTAATAGGAATAATAATAATAAATAATAATAATTAGTAATATAATATTATAATAATAATAATAATACATCAAATAATGAAAATAATAAATACCTTGTTTTATGCATTACTAGTAATTATTATTATTATTATATTAAATTATTATTATTATTATTTAATATTATTATTAAGTTTAATTATTGATTCATTATTATTATTATTATCTATTAATTATATCATTATTATATATTATTATTATTATTTTATTATTATATTATTATTATATATATAATTATGCTTTGAACTACCGATACACTCGGAAATGTCTACCAATTTTGAAGAGATTTTCTGGTTTAATGTATTGTATTTGTTAATTCTCGGTAATTTCAATACCTAACTCAGAGCAAAAATTAGATTGAAAATTTTTGGGAATTTTTTTTGGATGGATTTGAGGGTTACATAATTATTTATTACGCGTTCTAGTACCGTATGTTTATTATTCACCCGAATTAGAGAGAGAGAGAGAGAGAGAGAGAGAGAGAGGAGAGGGGAAGAGAGGAGAGAGAGAGGAGAAGTAAGTTACGTAGTAGAAGAAGAGCAGCAACGAGGAGAGAGAGAGGTATTTATAAAATTTTTAGAAACTTTGAAAAAGAAACTTATTGCGATTTTTTTGGCAGTTTTTGAGAAAATATTTTTTTTGGTTTGAGTTTATACTGAAGAAAATGAGAATTCGAAACCGCCTGTCAAAGAATCGTAAATTATTTTAGACGAAGTAAAACGTGTTCCATTTCGTTGAGGTTCTTCTTCCTTATTTCTCTTTCATTTTTCTGTGACTCAGTTCGGTTTCCTCATTCCCTTAATGTGTTTATAAAGCTCTGTGCTTATGGTTATTAACGCATCTACCTTTTTTTTAGAGGAATTTTTCATGTTCTTCACAGTTCTAATTTTTTGTAACTTTTTGGCTATTTGTCATAACTTCTTCCTCCCACTTCTCTTCGTTTCTTACCTCACTCTCATGTCTCTCAATCTCTCCATACATATCTATCTCCTCCATTTCCTTCTATCATCTATTTTCTCTCTCCTCTTCATGATCTCTTACAGCATCATTTCTGCTCTCTCTCCTCTCTCTCCTCTCTTTTCTCTCCTCTCTATCTCTCTCTTCTCCTCTCTCTCCTCCATCTAGTTCAATCTTCCTTCTCTCATTCTCTCCTTACTTCATTACAACTCCTCATCTTCCATTACACATATGCATTATTAGCATGTATGCAATATATATACATAAATATATTATATATATATATATATATGTATTATATGTATATATCTATATATATATATATATTAATATATATTTATCTAATAATATATCAATATAATATATACGTATGATATAGTAATCAGTATTAAATGAACACTTTATAATATATATGATATATATAAATATATTATTATATAATATATATATATATATATATATATATATATATAGGTCTTGATTTTTTATTGTATAGAAAATTTATTGTAAATAATAACATTAGGGTATTTACCTTTGGGCAATATATAAATATTTATTCACATTGATTACATTAATAACTTAAGATTAAACTATTTTCATTACAAGTTAATTTTTAGAGCTTTTCGAATCCTTACAATTAAGAGAGCCTCCACTCAGAAACAACTTTAACAAGAACTAAAATAATTTTATAAACAAATGAATTAGTAAGGTATTTATAGTTAGGTTAGGACCTAATTTATGTACTATGTTAACTATATTATTCTTTGTTTATTAAAATTTATTTTAGTTCTGTTTAGTTGTTTTTCTGAGGAGGCTTCTTAATTTAGGAGGCGAAAGCTAAAAATAAATTAACTTACATATTAACTAATAGTTTTAATCTTTTTAATAATTTTTGTAAATAAAATAATTTTGGTAAGCTTATGAAATTGCTAATGGAGTCTTTACCTTTAGATATTCTGCTTCGGAAAAAAAAAGTAAAAAAGTTTTTTCATATATATATTATATAAATAATAATATAATTAATATATATATAATATATATATATTATATATATTATAATATTATTATATAATACTAATATTATAATCATATAATATTATGGCTATCGAAATTCTCCATATATATACACGTAGGACAATCTTCTAACGATATGATGATTTTTATTATACTATATAATAATAAAATAATATTATGAAAAATATAAAATATAATATAGTATAATATAATAACTATATATAAATATATATGTATTTAATACTGAAATCTCTATACCTTTTTTCTATTTTCTTTTTTCTTTCTTCTAGTAATTGAAATAAGATATTATATACCAAATAATATATATAATAATATAATATAATATTTATATATTAATATTATATTATATTAATATATATAATTAATCTATATATAATTTGACCCACAAGTTTGAATTATCTTAATTCAAAAGATATTTTTTATGTTTTCGTTGTTGTGTCTTAATTAACTATTGATTGAAATAAGAATAAAAATAAATAAAATATAAAAAAATGAAAATCATAGGAGAAAAAGTATGTTCTCAAAGAAACGGTAATTCTCTCATCAGCTCTAAAAAGACCTCTTCATGCATGAAGATCGATTAAGGCAAATTTAAAAAAAAAAAAAAAAAATGAATTTTTTATATCTTTGTAATGTGTCCATTTATATGTAATATAATATTAGGATTGATAAAATATATTAAAATGATAATTACATAACTATGTTATAAAATTGTAATGCACATCAGTATACAGTAATACTATAATGTTATAATTATAACGCCTATATTATTAATATAATTATATTATTTTATATTATTAAATTATTATTATTATTATTATTAATTATTATTATTATTATTATTATATATTATTTATTATTATTATTATTATAATTATTATTATTTATTCTATTAATTATTATTAGATTGATTATTATTATTATTTATTATTTATTAATTCAATTATTATTATTATATTATTTTTATTATTATTGAATTATTCAGATGTTATTATTATTCTTATATTATTAATTATTATTATTATTATTTATTATTATACTTTATTATTAATTATTATTATTTTTCTTATTATTATTATATTATTATTATTATTATTAATTAAATTATATTATTATTATTATATTATATATTATTATATTAATTATTATTATTATTTATAATTCATTATTATTATTATTATTTATTATTATTATTATTATTATTATTTATTATTGATTATTATTATTATTTTTTATTTATTAATAATTTATTATTTTATTATAATTATTGATATTTTATTATTATATTAATTTTATTATTATATTATTATTATTTTATTAATTAATTATTATTATTATTGTTATTATTATTATTTTATTATATTTATTTTATTTTATATAATTATTATTATTATTTTTATATATTAATTATTATTATTATTATTATTTTTATTATTTATTATTATTTTTTTTATTATTATTATTATTATTATTATTATTATTTATTATTATTATATTATATTATTAATCATTATATTATTAATTATTATTATTATTATTATTATTATATTATTATTATTATTATTATTTATTTTTATTATATATTATTATTATTATTATAATTATTATTATTATTTTATTATTATTTTAATTTTTTTATTTTTACATTAAATTATGATTATTATTCTTATTCGTATTTATTTTTTATTATTATTATTATTATTATTATTATTATTATTATTTTTATTTATATTATTATTATTTCATTTTATTATTATTAATCATTAATATAATTATTATATTATTATTATAATTATATTATTATTAATTCTTATTATTATTATTGTCAATTTATATTTGGTCATAATTGTCCCTACAAATAATTAGCGGGAGTGGAATCGTATGCAAAATTCGTAAATATACTGTTTAAACTTATTTTGCATTTGTTCCAGGTTATTGTTTCATTATATTAATTATACACCTTATACCGAACTTAACATGTCATCACTACTTTTCTTCAGCAGCGAAACATGCGTTAATTTATTACTTTATCTATTCTTATGACCCATTATTCTATTATAGCTCTTTACATTATTACATACCATACAAACGACACTCATGCTACCTATTTGGTCTGCCTTCTTCATCTATTAGCCTTACCATTATCGGAACTTTAAAAACCTTCTGCTTAGGGCTCAAAATCTAAAAACATCATTCATTCCCAGCACGTGTCCCGTTCCATCTTAAACATTCATTTAATATCTACCCTTGATTTGTTTTCATTCCATATCAGACATTTCTCATTAATTGGATGCAAACATATCCCTTATTCTTGCAGTTGTCTAATCTTCGTCTCTTCTCTTTATCTCTAACAATATCTCTGGGAAAAAACTTTCATATCTCTAACTACTGGCAACCCTATTTTTTTTTTTTTCCATTTCAGAATTTTGACTGCTCATCATATTCATCCATTTTATAGCAAACAAATGTGTACTAGAGCCTTGTTAAACTAACTCTTCAATCTAATTCACAGAGAAGATAAAGGCTATGTAATATCGCGCAATACCTTAAGCTCCTCCTCTACTAATAAGGATTTTAGGTAAACAACTCTGTGCAGACATGTTTCCATAATGATATATATATAGCCAGTAACTTGGCACAATCTAATTCATGGATTTTTTCAAAAAAATTTCAAATTTTCAACAAAAGGGTAAAAAAAAATATAGTTAATTGATAAAATAAACATTTCTATTTGTTCCTATATGATGGTGTTGTATATGATATATTGTTTAAAAAGCAGTTTGGCCGATAGTTTATGGAAATAAGTTTTGCTTTAAAACACGTACCTTGGCATAGCCAAAGTGTCAAAGTTTCTGCACATTTCCTTTTTGAAGTTTCGCTGTCGGAGATCAGATAAACCAAACTTTCAATGAAGAACGTTGCTATAAGTTGTTGTTGTGGTTCGTAAATTCGGCGCTGTTTATGGTTAAATTTCATTCCTTGGTATGCACATAAAAGCTCTCTTATTTCGGATATCTATTTGTCTGGCAGAATTTCCCAGGCCCATGGAGTCCACCTGAACCGGCCATTTTCCTGTGGGCTACCATTTCTTGCACCGATTTTGCGAGTATGTGATCGGAGCAGTCGAGTCTTGTTGAATATACCGCAGGACATTTCACATACCATTACCTATTTTGCAGGTAACCAAACTCGACTTTAAAGTACCTCTATGTACTTAAATTGGTCCATGGTTCCATCAACAATGTGTAAACGGGCTTGTTCCATGCATCCAGAAATAGCTCCCCCACACCATGATTTTGTGTTGATAATTTTTATTGTTTTCTTCAGAACATTGAGGTCTAAAAATTTCTTTACGCATGCTTCGTCTTCGCACAGGTCTGAACACGGTCATCAAAGTACTTGGCCAATGCGATGGTTGATTTTCGTCAGAGAAGACTATCTACAGTGATAAAAAGATATAGCACTATAAACAGTTCATTGTACAAGTCGAAGAAGAAAAACTATACCTACATGAATATATAAAATAATGATACAGTAGAGTTAGTATAATATATAATACTTGTGCACAGAGTATCCTGTATTACAGAAAATATTTGTGCGCTATATTCCCTATATAAATTATTATTTGATGCACCACATTAAGTAGGTGGAGTTGGTGGGAGGGTCATGCTGTTGTGGTGCATAAAAATAATTTATTTAGTGATGTTTTAATTAAATACATAATTTCATGTTTACATGTTAGTATCTGTGTACTATTATTTTTTTTTAACTGTAGCTTCATTAAGTCAAACCATTTCAGATGATTTATTAATGGCATAATCCAGTATATTTTTCTCTTTTCATGTAGGTAGGTTCTTCTTACTGACGAATTCATCATCGGCTTTGTACTTGATGACCGTGTTCAGACCTGTTCGATGGCTGGGAAGGGGGGAAGAATGATTACGAGCTGTGTGAGATGTAATTTTTTAGCTCAAATGTCTGAGAGAATAACAATAAAGTATTTTCCAACAAAATCAATGGTGTGGGGAGGCTATTTCTGGTGCATGGAACAAGCCGTTTGTACCACATTGTTAAGATGGAACCGATGCGGATCCAAATGTTAAGTATATCAGTAGGTACTTAAAGGTCGTTGTTACCGTTTCAACTAAAGGGAATGGTTGAATGTGGTGAATATCCTTGGGATATTTTTTCAACAAGACTCTGCTCCATGCCATACTGCAAAATTGGTGAAGAAATGGTGCACAGAAAATGGGGTTCGTTTACAGGTGCTCCCATGTTGGCCTGGAAATTCTCCAGATATGAATCCTATAGAGAGTTTTATGGTGCATACTCAAGGAATGAAGATATAAAGCAGCCGCAATTATCGACCAAACAACTAAGATTATAGAACGTCCTTTATTGAAGTTTTTGGTTGCGATCTCCGCGAATTCCAAGAAATTGCTGCAGAACTGTTTGATCACACTTCTTAAATATATTAAATATCTCATTAATTTTTTTGCAAAAAGGTGGCTAAACTGCTTTATTTGAAACAATATATCCATATCATCACGATCTATGATAGCACCCAATAATGTTTTTTTAATCAGCGTAACTTTATTTTTTTTTACCCTTTTGTTGAAAAATTTGAAATTTTTTGAAAAATCCATAATAATTGTGCCAGTACTGTATATATATCATTATATATATATGATATACTATAATTATGATTATATATATATATATATATATAATATATATATATATATTAGTATATTATGTTTTTTTAAATGAAAACATTTTTATCTTTAATGTTTAAGAAATTATGGATGTGTGTAAATTCTTATTCCGCAGTACTTCTACATGTCTTGTTACAAGTCCTACGGGATGTGGAAAAACATTCCTCGTTGTTAATATTCTATAGAGATAATAGAGTAATTACCTAAACTGGCAAAAACACTGTCGTTACAACTGTTTATCAATGGAAAAATTTTAATACATTAAAGATTCTGATTCAGTTTTCATGAGTGAATTTTACGATGTTAAATTATTGGATAATTGTAACAAGGTCATAAAATTCGTTATAGCTAGACTGATTTAAATGCATACAGTTTGAATGAAGAGTAGCTGATAACGTTTCACTGTATTATTTTCTCAATCAATTTCAATATATTTTTCAGTGTTTTTTATCACTTCAGTAAAAACAATACATTTTTCATCTAAGAAAATATAATATATTGTTGAGAGATGTATCTTTTTTAATCACTGTCAGATATCTGTTGTTGTTTGGTTTAACGACGTGCCGTAAGACTCAGATAATGTGTTTAGCTAAATCCAGATGTTTCCTTCTCAAGTAAAGACTTGTTTAAAGAGTTATATTTCAACGAAGTTTACTTCGACCACCTCATGGGGTTACTTTAATTGTGCACTTCATCCTAAAACACAGTACAGAAATTCTAATCTGAGTAACTAACATTCTACCTCACGAGATAGAAACTATTTACATCCCCTGAATAATGTTTGCGGGAAAAAATATTTACATGTTATTTGAAGATAGTAAAAAAAATGCAAAAAGAGAAGAAGAAAAATTTCTTAAAAATAACATTTTTTACCAGTTGTGTAAGCGAGATATGTGTTAAATCTTATAAATAAAGGACTGCTAACCTATAAAATCTAACAAGTAAAGCTATAGTTGGCGGTCGACTCAGCAACATGTCAGCTAACTGCGTTTAGGCGGAAGACGGAAGGATATTTATGTTAGAATTTCCAATAATGTATAAAGAATTACGTGTTTTCAAGATAAGGGGGCGGTGGTGATTTCCTAGCTCTTATATTTATTTTTCTAAATCGTGTCTCCAATCTTTTATACCAATACTATATAACGGGATAGTGAAGTCCTAATTTTAAGAAATATGAAAGAAAGCCGTGGTTATTCCTATCGAAACGTATCAATGAGCTTTTAAATAGTTTCCTTACATGTCAACACCTTCAACAACAGACAATGGGTATAATGAAAGGCGATTTCCCTTAGATCCTTTGAGGCTATTACCTCATAAAGTCGGTTTGATATTAGGCTAAAATACCTCGGCCCAGTTTAAAAGTATTTAGTTTTTTAAAAACAAAATAGATATAGTATATTATAATATATATATTATTATTTATATATATATTATATATAAGTTATATATATTTATTCTCATATATATATAGTATAATATATACTATATATGATATTATTCTTA
>JABUQX010022781.1:7500-10000 GCA_015478945.1 Trachelipus rathkii
TTCCACTCTCTTCTTTTCTCCCCTTTCCCTCACCGTCACCTCTCCTCCCACCCTTATCCTGGCAATCACCAAATAGTGATCCGATATCCCCCTCCCCGCCCCTCTAAACACATTTACATCTAATAATCTACCTCTATCTTTCCCATTTACACACACATAATCTAGTATCGCCTTCCCTCCCGTTATCTCACTCTTCCATGTATACTTATGATTATCATTTTTTTTGAACCAAGTATTCCCTACTATCATTCTTCTTTCGACACATAACTCTATCAGACTTTCTCCATTATCATTCCTCTCCCCTACCCCAAAAGGTCCTATTATTCTTCCTACCTCCTCCCTTCCCACTCCTGCATTCAAATCTCCCAATAGACAAATTTTTTCATTTACCCCAAAACTTTCCCAACACTCATTCAATTCTCCCCAAAATCTTTCTCTCTCCTCCTCTCTCGCTCCATTCACTGGTGCATATGCACAAATAAAAACCCACATTTCCCCCCCGAATTTCACTTTTACCCACATTATCCTAGAACTCACCTGGTTACACAATCTCACCTTGTCCCACATCTCTTTCCTCATAACTATTCCCACCCCCTCCCTCGCCCTCACTCTCTCGCTCACCCCCGATACCATACCCTTGTATTTTCCGAAATCCAACTCCCTCTTTCCCTTCAACTTAGTTTCTGTTATCCCTAACACATCCAACCTTTTTTCCTCAAACATCAACCCCACTTCCTCCCTCTTCAAATCCTCGTTTACCCCTCTCACATTCATACACCCCACCCTAATTACCACTCTCCTCCCCATCTTTCCCTACTTCTATATATAACTCAATCAGGCTGTACGCTTTACGGGACCCCCCACCTTAGGTGCTTCCCAACACCTAGGGCTACCACCCCGCTCACCAACCCACAATAACAATAACAAGATACGTTAAAATAATATAAAAACAATAAAAGGTTAAAACCCACACTATCAGTTAATATCTATTCCCCCACCCTCTTCCTCCTCCCCCCTTCCTCCCTTCCCTCCCCTCCCCCACCTCCCTTTCCTTTTCCTTTAAAATTCCCGTTAAAACTTAATTATCTATTAAAAACCTTTATTTACTTATTATTTATTTAAAATTCTTTAAAAACCCTTTTCAATAGTGCTACTCTTTTTCCCTTTTTCCCTTTTCCTTTTTATTTCGATTATTCGTAACAATACTGATTTCGTTTTATTTTTTTTTTTTTTTTTTTTTTTTTTTTTTTTTTTTTTTTTTTTTTTTTTTTTTTTTTTTTTTTTTTTTTTTTTTTTTTTTTTTTTTTTTTTTTTTTTTTTTTTACAGATTGGTTGCTATTCTTTGTTTACAACAGTTTTTCTCTTTTTTTTTACCTTTGTTTTAAATCCCTTTAAAATCCCTTCCTTTTTTTTCTTTTTCTTCTTTCCTTAAATTTATTTCTCCTTAATCAAGTTGTTGATGATGGTAAAATCTTCTCTTCTGGAGCCAAACTATCTTCGAATAATTTACAGGTAATCTTTAGCTGGACGGGTTGAAGTATAATGAATGATGATTTCCAAAATTAAGATTTCTTCTTACCAGCTTACTTTTAATACTAGTATAAGAAGTCGTAAAGCTCCAATGTTATTCTCTATGTTTATTTCTTACGAGAATCCCATATTAACTTTTATTTCAAATAAAAATACAACTTACGAAATAGGGTATGGTTACTCTTTCAGTATAACTTCGATAACTGTCAGTGATAAGGTACTCAACTCCAACAATTTAATCGCATCAAAACTTCACGAAAATATAACCTTCAATTTACAAATCGCAAAACACTCAAGAAGTTTACAAATATCCACAAAATTACAAAAGTTTATTTACAAAGCTTCAATTTAGTTCCCCAAAGTTGCATACATAAATCGCAGCGTTTATAATAAATTCGCAACTTTCACAAAGTTTAAAGTTTTACTTAAACTTCCATATCAATTCGAATATTTACTATGTAACTTTCATAACGATAAAAGATATTATTTCTTACAAAGTATTTACAATTTCAAAGCTTTTTAAATATTAAGCACAAGCTTTTTAATTAAATTGTTACACAAATTCGCAATCAGTAGCATCTTACAATATCTTCAATGTTATTAACAAACTAAGTTTTAACTAATAATTTCCTTAAATACGCTTTAACCATGTGGTTACTAAAAGTCACGTATATTTTTATCAAGCTATCACGAACTAATTTGATTCATTTTCAAACAATACTAATAATAACTGTATATTTCAAAGCATTTAAAACCAAATAATTTAAAACCAAATCATTAAAACCAAATAACATAAACAACAGTTATCGAGCCAGGAAATCGCACTGAAGAGCAAACACGTTCACCCTCCCGTGTCTCAGTTTATATATATATATATTTATATATATATATATATATAGAGAAAGAAAAGTAAATACATAAAAATATATATATATATATATATATATATATATATATATATATATATATA
>JABUQX010022781.1:15000-17500 GCA_015478945.1 Trachelipus rathkii
GTAGTAAAGAGACGAAACATCGACTTGTCATGGGAAAGGATAGGAGGAGAATTGGAGGAAGACATGAGAAGCACTAGGAAGTTGATATATGGAATGGCTAAGAGATTAAGAACAAAAGATGAACCTAACACGAATGTGATATTCAACAAAGATAGAGAACCAATAGTGGATAGTGAAAAGGTCGAGGAGATATGGACAGAATATTTTGATGAATTATTAAATGTGGTGGACGACGAGGAATATATGGAGGAGGATAACCCACAAATGGAAGACCGAGAACAGGATGACTTGGAACCGATACATGGCGAGGAAGTGAGACAAGCTATAAGAGCCTTAAAGAATGGAAAGAGCCCTGGAATCGATGGATTGAATAATGAAATATTCAAAACAGGAGAAGGTATGGTGACATGGATGACAGAACTTATAAATTGTATATGGAGGGAGGAGAACATACCGTCAGATTGGAGAAAAGCTGT
This sequence comes from Trachelipus rathkii, assembly GCA_015478945.1. Classification (NCBI taxonomy): domain Eukaryota; kingdom Metazoa; phylum Arthropoda; class Malacostraca; order Isopoda; family Trachelipodidae; genus Trachelipus; species Trachelipus rathkii. Next base: position 15,477 of record JABUQX010022781.1, read on the forward strand.
GATATGTCCAATACATAAAAAAGGAGATAGAAGAGAATGCCAGAATTACAGAGGAATAGTGTTGCTGTTGAGTGCATATAAAATATACGAGAGGATAATAGAGAAAAGACTCCGGAGAGAATTAGAGGGAAAGATTGGAGAGTGGCAACACGGATTCAGGCCAAATAGAAGTGTAATTGACTTGATATTCTCTTTAAAAATGATAGTGGAGAAGAGCATAGAATGGAATAAGATAGCATATATCGCATTTATAGATCTAGAGAAAGCTTTTGATAGAATACAAAGAGAGAGATTGTGGATAGTGATGGAAGACCCTGCATATGGAATAAATAAGAAGCTGATAAGGATAATAAGGAATATGTATGAAAACCCCATAAACACGGTTAGAACGGAGATGGGAAGGGAGAAATGGTTTGAAACGAAGACTGGAGTAAGGCAGGGCAGTGTGCTGTCCCCTTCACTTGTTGGTTTATATATGCCCGAGTGCTTGAAGAGAATATGTATGAGAGATGATAGGGAATACACCTTTGTATACGTGGACGATGCGACTGTGGTGACAAAGGAACAACATGAACTACAAGCTGCAGTGAATTCCTGAAATGAAGTTACGAAGAAGTGGAAAATGAAAAATAACGAGGTGAGATAGACGGAGATAATGGGATGGAGACAGGCGAAAACAGCGCTCGGAGATATTAATGGAGGATATACCAGTGTAAAACAGGCCAGTTAGATTCAAGATATCTAGGAGTGATATTTGTTGAGAAAGGTTTGGACAGGTGTATGAACTGAGGGACAAGAATAACGAAATACTCCAAGGAAATTGTGGAATTGTTTGTACCGTTGATGGCGCATAAACGAGGAGTTCCAGTAGAGATATTAAATTGACAATACTTACAACCATCCTTACGCGACTAATAGTTACTATAGGGTCGAATGTTGCGATACTTTAATAGGAATAAGAGGAGTAGAATATAATAAGTTCGGTTAATGCGAGGGTTGAGATTAATAAGAGGAGTAACAGTGAGGGACAGAGTTGAGTGAATGCAATTAAAAGGAAGAAGTTAAGGAGTCTTCCGCAATAATTTGAATGGTATTGGGATACTAACGAGCTGAAGATGGTTTAAAATGTGCGGAGAGTGGAAGGGATGGAGATACCTCGAAGATTACTTAATTTGGAAACCTATGGGAAGAGAGACCGCAGTGGGAAGACGGATGAAAAAGATGGAAGGCATGCTGAGGAAGAGGAGATTGTTGTCCTAAAGGAGAATGTGAAAGATATGCCTCTTCGAAACAGGTAATGCCCTGGAGGGATTTCTGAGGAGCAAAACAGCTTGACAGGTTTGTACCTAACAGGATTTGTGTGATAATTTATTATATATATATATATAATATATATATATATATATAATATATATAGTATATATTATATATATATATATATAATATATATATATATATAATATAATTTATTATATTATATATATATATTAAATATATATATAGTATATATATAATATATAGTATATAAATATATATATATACATATATATAATTATATATTTACATAATATAGTATATTATATGAGTGGAGGTGCCTACCTATTATATTGCGGATGGATTTGGTTCTGTGTGGCGAATCTGAAAGAAGTTTGAGAGGATTGGGTAGAGAGCTTTGGCAGGGTGTGTAAAGGAGGGGCTTGAAAGTAACGTGAATAAGAGTAAGGTTATGGTTGTTGAGTGAGGACAGTCCTCAAGTGTGAAGTTATGTTAGAATGGTGAGCAGCTGGAACAATGTTGAGTTTTAAATATTTAGGGTATATGTTGATGAGAAGGGAACGGACGAGGCAGAGTGTAGTAGGAAATGTTGTGAATGGCAGGTAAGGTGGCTGGTGCATATAAAATCGTTGGTAATCATAAGAGGGACTAAGTCTTGAGTTGCTAGGGTCTTACATGAGGTAATGTTGGTTACCTGTGTTATTGTATGGTGGTGAGACTATGGTCTGAATAAGTAAAGTATTAGATTA
>JABUQX010022781.1:22500-35000 GCA_015478945.1 Trachelipus rathkii
TATTGGGATGAGGGTTTAGAAAGAATTTAGAGGTGGGGTGAACAAGGATGAAGTAGAATGATGGAGAATGATGATGAGTGGAGGGTGCTAACTATTATATGCGAATGATTTTGGTTTTGTGTGGCGAATCTGAAGAGAGTTTGAGAGGATAGGTAGAAAGATTTGGTAGAGTGTGTAAAAGAAAGGGTTTTGAAAGTAACGTAGATAAGAGTTAGGTTAATGGTTTGAGTGAGGTCAGACCTCAGTGTGATGTGTTATTTTCGAATTGTGAGCACTGGGAAAAAGTGTCTGAATTTAATATTTAGGATATGTGTTGGAATGAAAAGGGAGCGGATATGCAGAGTGTAGTAGAAAAAATTGTGAAGTGGACCTAAGGTGGTTGTGCAGTAAATGTTGTGGATGTAATGGGAACTAAAGTGTTGAGTGCTCCTAGGGTCTTAAATGCACGCGTATGTTGTTACCGTATTATGTATAGTAGTGGACTATGGTTGCTGAATAAAGAGGTATAGATTAGAATTACGATATGTTTCAAGTGGACTATCTTAGTGGCGTGTTAGGTGTGAAATAAAATGAATAAAATGAGGAATGAAGTTATTTGAGAGTTGTTTGGTGTGGAGATTTGGGTAAATGAAAGAGATAATGAAAGTACGTTGAGAATGGTTTGTCATGTGGAAAGGAATGGATGACAGACGGTCCGTTAAACGGATGTATAGTGGTAAGGGAGTGTGTTGGGAATCGACCCGATGGGAGACAGAAGAAAAAGTGAATGAGTCAGAAAGGAATGCCTGGAAGAGAAATGTGAGTTTGGCAGAGCCGAGAAGAAAGGGCTAATCAGGAGTGGCGGGGTTTTGTGAGGGGTAATGGTTGTAGCCCACCTGGGCAAGGAATGAACCCTCACATTGAAGAGAGGTATAGTTGAAGGTCCATAGCGGTCCGTGAAGCTCTATGGGTGGATTTTTCTGACTGGCGAGTTCTCACTAATTGGTATAAAGGGGAAGGTAAGGCTGGGCTTTCTTTTCCTACTGCTTCATATTCTTCTACTATTTTTATTTCCGGTATAATTACGCACCTTGCCTCCAGCTTGGGTGAGATAAGTGATATGATATGATATATATATATATTTATATATATATAATATTACTTATAATATATATATATATATATTATATATATATATATATATATATATAATATATATTATATATATATATATTATATATTTAGTGATGCAGGTAACATCCGCATTCCGCATCCGATGCCGCGGAGCATCGCACATTATTAAAGATCGCATCCCGATCGCGCTTTGCCCTGCGGATGTTGCGCGATGTTTTTTGTCGAGATTTGATAAAGATTTTTATATAAAAATACTTAGATGAATCTGAAAATAAATAAAAAATTGTAAATGAGTGTTGTAGGCAATTCAAAAACGGCTTGATATCCATATTTCTTAATGTTATCAAAGACATTCCAACTCGCTGAAATAATACACTTCATATGATGAAAAGAAGTATTGCTCAAAGAAATTTCTTGCTTCGTACGCCAGTTAGTATTCCAAAGTTAAACAATCTTATTAATTTGGAAATGACATCATTATCAACACTGCATTAAGCTATTGAAACCATTTGAAGAAACTACCTAAAAAATCAGCGCCTCATATCAGCTTCTGTCTCTTATGGAATACCATTAAAATCTCAACGCTAAGAAGCATTTTGAACCATCTTCAAATAAAAATGATGACGGTCTTAAAAAGAATGAAAGATGTATTAAACTAGAGGTTAAAAACGCTTTATTCTGTGGAAATAATGGACCCTTCATACTAATTGCAACTTGCTTAGATTCGCCGTTATAAAGCAAATTTTTTTTGTAACGATATTAAAACAAGTTAAAATCGTAGCTGTGTTGCAGTGAAAAGACTTCAAATCCGAACAGTCTATTAATTCGCTACTAAATTAAAAGGAAAAAAACAAAATCCACAGAACCAACACCTTCTACAAGCAATATCAATAACAGACTTTCACTGAAGAATTTCTACAGTCCATAGTGATTGAAGAAACACACGCATTATCAAAACGGCAGTGCAAATGATTGAAAACTATCTAACCCAAGAAAGACGACTAGTAATACAATCAAATTAGATCCTATTCAAGTTGGTGAAGTATTATTAAGCAAAATGCAAATGTGTTAACCACGCTAGTAAACCTTGCAAGGAGATACTGGCTTGTCCTGCAACAGTGTTCCAATGAGAGAGTATTTAGCATATGCTGGGCTAATATATGATGCAAAGAGAAACAGACTCTCGCGAAAAAACCGAAAAGGCAGAAAAATTGATGTTCTCAAGCACAACCTCCTATATTTGAATTTCAATCTAGGGCAAAAAGTATATAATCCATGTAAAATCTTCTTTTTCATTAAAGTCGGAGGTTAGGGGAAAGAGGTTGATGGGTTTCATTTGAGTTGGGTCCCCCGTCCGCACCCGGTAATTAAGATTAAATAGATTGTGGCTAAAACTCGATATATATATATATATATATAAATATTATTATATATATTAGTATATATATATATATATAATATATATATATTATATATATACTATATATATATATATTAAAGCATCCGCATGAGCCGCATCCGCATCCGCATTCGCGGATGCGAAAAAATGACTTGCATATATCATATATATATATAATATACTATATAATATATATATATATATATATATATATATATAATATATATATATATATAATATTATCTATATATATATATTATATATATTATATATATATACAGTTTTTCTAAAGCTTGTACTTGTACTTGTACTTGATAACATGTACTTGTACTTGTACTTGTACTTGAACAAGATTCTAAGAGTACTTGTATCTTGACTTCGTACTTGAACAATTCTAAGTACTTGTACTTGTACTTGTACTTGAAAAATTCTAGAACCAACCCTTGATATATATATATAATATATATATATATATCCTAATTATATATATATATAATATTATATAATATATATATTATAATTATATATATATATATATATTATATATATATATATAACTATATAAAATATATATATTATTTATATATATATATATATTATATAATATTATATATGTATATATATATTTATATATATAATTATATATATTTCATTATCAACTCAGAAACGTTTCATGGGATACTTCTTCGACGAGCATGGCGGACTTTCCGATCAAACGAAAGTGCGCTAACCTCTCTTGGTTTCTCCTCCTACTAACAAATTTCTGGCTCTGCCAAATAACATTCTATAACAACTTCTGTAAATCGCCTTTCCTCTTCTTTTCGATCTGATGGCTCCGTTGCTAACTCTCCAACTGAAAAGCCAATCTCTTCCCTCCTATTATTCCTCTAACTCAACTCTGGACGGATTCTGGCATTCCTCCTCCTCCTCCTCTTCCTTCTCAGGTTGTCCTAATTGTCTTTGAGGCCTGGATTACATTTGATCGGGTGCATGGCCCCTGAAATCTATGAACGTTACGAGCGGGTGGCCCGGATGGCAATCCTCCCCGAGTTTTGAGGAGTGAGCTTACTGAGCTGGCCTCCTCCCTCGTTCAACTATATATCTAATGTCTACATATCTACACTGTTCCTCAGTGGATGGAAACAGGCACATATCCAACCTTAGTTCCGAAATTAGGAAGCCTCTATGATCTTCTAAACTATCGCAATATGAGCTCTACTTGTATTCTATCTAAGATCTTTGAAACTTCTTAACTCTCACTTCCTTAATAGATCATATGGAATCTCATTCTCTTCTTTCCGATCGCCAGCAGTGTTGTGGAGTCGGAGTCGGAGTCGGAGTCGCGAAGTTGGGGAGTCGGCAGTTTTGAAGAGAGTGGAGTGGAGTCGGAGTCGGAAATTTTGAAAAAGGGTGGAGTCGGAGTCGAGTCGGAGTCGGGAGTCGTTAATTTTGAAGAGGGTGGAGTCGAGTCGGGTCGGTAATTTCAAGAGGTCGGAGTCGGAGTCGGAGTCTGTAACTTCAAAATAGCAGAGTTGGAGTCAGAAAATTTTGAGATGACAAAGTTATGAATTGTGACTCTGTGAGTGACTTCAAACTCGCTTCATACAAGTTCACTCACTTGCGACTTCTACATCACAAAATACAATTGTAAACTTCGAAGTTTTTTAACCTGCACCTTAACTGTTTCAATTTGGATTATATTCTAATGAATTCTACCTTCAACCTTTACATCTATATTTAAGATCTGAAGAAATAAAACCTCAAGTGTACGAAGAGACATTTTCTCATTGAAAAAGAGGTATTCTACTAGCTGCTGTTTACATTAATTCCTATCTACGGTCTACAGAGTAAGCTTAAATGAAGATCAACAACAAAAGCTAATTCTGTACTTCGCAACGTGACATTTGCATCAAAAAGGTTGCATAGAGGTTCAAGATAGAAAAGAATCAACTGAACATATGTAAGTGATGAATAACAGCTATCCTCATTACTCCTTCCTCAGTTGATTTTTTCAGAAACTCAGTAAGTATGAATATGAAAAAGCTCTAGATATTGAAGAAGTTTAAGTCGAAAGCTTGTACTGGTTTCAAGAAAAAGGTCAGGTTCTTCCTATCCCTGTACCAATGTCCATAACTTTAAAAAATTTCTTTGCTGCACTGAAAGAAGTTTGGAAAAAATTGATATAACTTAAAAACTTAAATTAGAAGAGGCCATCGATAAGTCATCCAGATATTGTACAGAGCGCAATTGCTTTTTAACGATCTACCTCAAAGCAAGTAACGTTTAACTGGCTTTTTCTGCTCTTAGCATTATAAAATTCAGACCTAAGAGGGAAAATGAAGGAGACCTGGCAGATGCTATTTCTATTTTTAAGAACTAATTCATTCATTGAGTAGATGACACTAGATGTAAATGTAAGGTTATGTAGCAGTTTTATATATATTATAATATAATTATAATATATATAATAAATACATATATATTATATATATATATATATTTATATTATATATATATATAATATATATATATATATATTATATATTATATACTATATTGTATAATATATATATATATATAATATATATATATAAAATATATAATATTATAATTATATATATTTATATATATACTATTATAATATATATATAATATATTATATATATATAAATATTTATATTATATATTAATATATAATATATATATTAGTATATAAATATATATATAAATATTATATACATTATATTATATTTTATATATAATTATATATTATATTATATATATATATATATATAATATAATATATATTTATATATATATTTATAATTATATATATATATATATCTAATGATATATATAAAATATATATTAATATATATATATATATATATAATTATATATAAAATAATATATATACTTTATATATATATATAATATATATATATTATTATATTATACTATATATATGATAAATAGTATATAATATTATATATATATATATATATATAAGATATATATATATAATAATATTATACTATATATATATTATATATATATATATATATTATATTTATATAATAAATATAGTCACTGCCACAACTTAAAATATAATATATACAACCCCTGAAGATATTGAGAGTCATCAGAAGTTTTAGTAAGGGTTAAATTTTCTTAATTATAGTTTAATAATAATACAGAATAATAATAATAAAGCAAATTAAGAGTTTATATATTTTATTAATGAAATGAAAAAACATTTGTAGTTGGTTGGAAATTTTTAGTAATGGCTTTGTTCCATATATATATAAATATATATGATATATATATATATATATATATAATATATAATAATTATATTATATATATTATATATATATATACTAAATATATAAAACTCCGTACTACTAACACATACTACTACCCCTTCACATATACCAAACCCCCCCCCCTACCCCTACCCCCCTATCTACCCAACCCAACCTACCCTACCTCCCTAATTACTCACTTTTAACAAGTAATTTTCCCAAAACTAACCTTTCTCTATTTCTACCCTCCATATCTACTATCCATATATATAACTACCCACCCTTACTCCCCCTATCACTACTCACCTAATACACTAATTATCTACTACCATAATACTACCTCACTAATCACACTACTATACTTACTACCCCATTACATCCCTATATATACTATCATACATCACATACCCCTATACATATACCTACACACTTCATACCCCTCCTTATGATCCCAAAAGCTAAAGTTTACTGAACTATCCATGAAACACATGAGTAATGGTTACCTCTCCCTCTCGAAGCGTATACCCACCCCGAGTGGACTACCCACCTATTACCTCTAGGCAACTATATACCCCTACCTTATCACTACTACACCCCCTCACTATCATACCCCCATACACTATATACCTCACGCCTACTAACTACCCACCCTCACCACCCTCACCCCCTACCCCCCACCAACTAACTACACACTACTAAATACACTATACTATACCTATATATCATAACTATATATATCTTAATAATACCCTACCAAATCATTATTAACAGATTTATAAGTCAGTCCTCGCACTACCTATGTTTAATGTATGGCGTGTGATTCTAAAACAACTCGTTACAGCCTTTTGCACCATCTTTTTGTGTATGGCGTGTTTTCTATCCCTCGTTACGTTTCTGCGATGCAGGTAAATATTGAACAGCCGGTACGCTTATCAAATTCTGTGTGAAACTAACAAGTCTGCCACTGAGACATTTGCGTCTTTATACAAAAGCTATATGGGGACCCTCTATGAGAAATGGTTTTTTAAGTGGCACACACTTTCAAAGGGGCGGAATATTTTGAAGACGCAACCCTCGGTGAAGAATTAAACAAACATGAAAATTGGAGTTGTTTAATCTGTGATGAGGAGACACCGGTCTATGTCAGTGGATTGCAGAAGAAACTGTTTGGATAAAATGCAGTTCATAGAATTTTCACGAACCATTTGCAAATGCCAAAAATTTGCAAAACTAGTGCCGAAAAACTTGTCTGTGGAGCAGAAGCGAACAGGGTCAAATTGGCAAGATTACTTGAAAGACTTGAATGGAGCACATTTTTTTGATAAAAGTTATAAAACAGGCTACTGAACTCGTTGAAATTAATTTGAGTACGATCTAAAAGCAAACGGCAAGTGCGGAAAGGCATAAGAAAATTCGCCTCGTCAAAGAAAGCACATATGACAAGTCCAAGGTGAAAAAACTGATTATTGGTTTTTTGAACAGCTGTGGTATTGTGCACAAGAAATTTTGTTACTTTCAAACAGGACCAGTATCCACGTCTTTTTACAAAGATGTTTGGAACTCTTCGAAACGAGTTCAAGCTAATCAAACAGATATTGCCAGACGGACTGGGTGCTGCCCAGGATAATGCTCTCATTATGGAATTTCTGGGCGAAGAAAAACATTCAACATACTTACATCCTTTATACGGCAAGTCTAGCTTTGTTGCATTTCCTACCGTCTTCCCTAAGTTGTAAATGAGTGAAGGGTCATCATTTTGGTACGAGGAAAAACATAAAAAATACTGTAACATCGTGAACTAACTACTTCTGGAAAATCTTCGGTACAGCTATGAAAATGGAAGAAAATTGGAACCAAATGTGTAACCTGCAGGTCATACTTTACTTGAAGGGATAACTTGTAATTTCAGGTTAAGTCCAATACATAATTAAAATACACATCAGTACACTTACTTTTTGGACATAATATTATAATTATATTATATATAAATATAATAAAATTATATTAAATATATTATATACTATCATATATATATATACACATATATAATATATAATATATAATTTAGATCCAGAGTTCTTAATGTAAGTTTTCTAATTTGCAGATATAGAAAGTGGCTACCTTAGTATGGAATAATGATGGATATATTCAAAATAATCTTGAAAAACTTCTTAAATCGACAAATAATGGCATAAGTTTTAAATAGTCAAAAAGTGCAGGTATTGATTTTAGGTACTCAATAGAATATTTATAACTACTAATACTGAATGGGGATGGCTCGAGATCTGTGGGACCAAGAAAAAAGATTTAGATGTGCGCTATATCAACATCTGAAAGTAGCTAATCAGTGTTTGGAGCAAGGAATAAAGCTAATAAAATGTTAGGTATAATAAATCGCAAAATGGTTTCAAAACATATATTATTTTTTTTTTTACTTTTTTTTTTCATTTTATAAAGTAAACAATGTATAATCGCTTATATTTAGGTCAGTATTCATGGGGGGGGTTATTGCGCAACAAGTTTGGGCCCCTTATTTAAGAAACTATAGTATGCTGGAGAGAGTGTAACGTAGTGCAACAAGGATTATTTGGCTTGGAGGGTAAGAGCTATGGGAAGAGGCTTTGAAGGAGTTTCGGAATGTTTCTAAGAAAGGTCGATTTCTCATTTTGTGCTTTTTGTTAGATAATGGACCCATCTATGTATATCTCAAGTTAAGTCATTTCGAAAAAAAATAGTAAAAGTTGAAAAAACAATGTCAAAAAACAAAGAGGTTTTGAAAAAATGACAATTCTTAAAGAATGGACTACAGCACAGAAAACTATTCGAAAACGCCGTTTTAGAGTAGAAAAGCTACAAGTTGCTTTTTTCCCCATCAAATTGGCTGAAAATAAGAAAATTATGTCCACCTTAGGGGTTTGAACATTGGGCTAGCCCGAAGCAAATATTGGCCCCTGCCCTTTATTGAGTACATATACTCATATATATATATAAATATATATATATCATTATATATTATACTATATATATAATTATATATATTATTATTATATTATATATTTATATATATATATAATATAATATATAATATATATATATATAACTATATATATAGTATATATTATATATATATATAGATTATATTATTATATATAATATATATATATATATATAGATAATATATTATATATATACTTAATCTAAAAAATAAGTCAAAATAATAAATCTTGGCTACGGCCTAATTATTAGTATTTATATTATATAATCATATATATAATATATATATATATAATATATATATATATATATATTATATATATATATAATATATATTAATAATATATTTATATATATATATTATACTCCAATATTTATTTAAAAATGAAAGAATTATTAAAAATACAAATTTATACTTTTCATAATATTCATATATATAATTATATATATTATATCATCATACGTTTATCATCACCACCTTCTCTCCCAAGACTGGGGTAAGGTGCGTCAGCATACACTGGAAAAAAAAAGATAGAAGCAATTGAACGAAAGTTAAAAAGAAGCTCAGCTACCGCCCGTTTATACCTTTTATTGACATTGTCGGAGTAAAAAACTCCTACACTAGAGCTTCACGAAACGATGGACCCTCACTATGGCAATCTCTGCCATGTAGGTCATGCCCTTAACCTAGGTGAACCAATACTTTCGATGAAAACAACAAACCATATGGGAGCATAAGAGAGACTTCTCCGCTGTTGTCACTAAGATGGGTTGGGACTTGGCAAAGACAGGCGATTTTGAGCGTTAACATTATCTCAGACTAGAGGCGAATTTCACTTTTGGGTTATTTCGTACTCTTCCCAAGTTTCTTTATATATTCCTCGTCTTCATCATTGAGAGACTTAATTTTTTTTTTCGTTGTTGTTATTGTTTTTTAGGCTCGCTGGTTCTTGAATTTCAAATTTTACACGAGACCTTTTCTCGAAGTGCTTTATTTGATTTTTAGAGGTTGTAAGGGTATGTTGGGGGTATTATTTCTTCCCCCAATTTTCTTCTCTCCCCCGCCAGAGAGTTGAACACTCCACATTTTTTTTTTTTTTTTTTTTTTTTTTTTTTTTTTTTTGAAAAGGCACGGCGATACTTTATTATCTTTATTTTCTTTTTTTTTTTGGGTAACGACTTTCTATTTTCGTTTATAAACAGAAAATTTCTTCACGTTACAAGAAATGGCTTTTTCATTATTATTAAATATAACCAAAAGACTTATTTTCTTAACTTTGGTTTAGATAATCCTAGCCACTTTCATTAATTATCACCGTGATTATTATTATTATTAGACCCTTTTTAATTCAGACAGGTGGTATTTCAGTCACTCCGGGGTCACCACTATGTAGCGCGAGATAATGAGATCATTAATTAATTAAACATAGAATTAAATCACTCACCCCTCGGGTACAATAATTAATAAGATGGAAGGTGTATTCAAAAGATTTGATGTTATTCTTTATTAATATTCTTTTCTTATTATAGTTTGATCGCAGATCATAATAGATAATTTTTATTTTGTATAATAAATAAGGACTGGGCCACAGACCCTTCGACTACATTTTCGTGAGTAATCAAATCCAAAATATTATATTTATTAGAATGATTGGCACAGGGGCGGGAGCTATAAGTCTCGATGTACTGTGCTAGATTTTGATCACCATTCTCTCTAATTTTTATCTTATTATTTCACTGGTGAATCAACTTAGCGTATCGAAATGACACTTGAAAGAGATCTTATTTATAAGAATTTTAATTTTATTACAAAAATAATATATTTTAGCGTGCCAGGGACAATGCCCTGACACGTCTTTTCGGCATTGATCTCGGCTGCCTCACTAACTGGCGTCTTCCCTCCGATACCAGATCTAGCCGGTAGGAGAGAGACGTTCTATTGGCTGTTTCAATTTTAAATAACATACAAAAAGGAATAAACATAGTTATGTGCGTGATCTTATAAGATGTAAGCAATATTTACCGTACATCATAATACAACATAACGGTTGAGCTTGGTTTCTCCTCTCAATATAATAGCTTTTCATTACAATAAATTACTTGCTAATACATATATAATAACCGTACATACATATATAAATATATATAATATATATAATATATATATATATATACTATATATATATATACTATGTATATCATAATATATAGATATATATAATATATATATAATATATATATATATAATATAGTATATAAAAAAATATATTATAATTTTCCAGAGGGTGGGTTGGTCGTTAACTTTTCAAAAGGGTTTGATCGAGTCTGAGTCGGTAATTTCAAAGGGTCGGAGCGGAGTCGGGAGTCGAGTCGGAGTCGGAGTCGGAGTCGGACGGAGTCAAGAGATCGGAGTCGGAGTCGGAGTCGTATTTTGGAAGAGGGTGAGTCGAGTTGAGTCGTAAATTTTGAACCGACTCCACCAACCCTGATCGCCAGTACGGCTTCGCGTTCGAGGTAATAAAATATACTTTCCTATATAACGATTTACGATTTTCGCTCTTAGGAACTACGGTGAGACTTGCGTGGTGACGCTTGACATATCCAAAGGCATTTGACGCGGTATTGCACGCATCACTGCTCTCCAACTCCCCCTTTGTGTTTCTCTTCTCTTTGGTTACTTTGTCTAGTTCTTTCAAGTCGCCTCATATTCGGAAATGTGTTGATGGAGAGCACTTCTTCTTCTTCTTTTTTTTCAATAGTCGTGTTCCTCACAGTCTGTCTTATTCCTACTATTAATTCTTAATGTCATTCATGATCCAAACACTGCACTCTACTCTATCTCACTCATATGCGATGACTCGACCTTCATATTCAACTCGTATTCATTCTGCTTCCCCTCTAAACTTCTAGAATTGCACATACTCGCTTCTCACTCATCACATTCACCTACTACAGACAACTCAAGAGTGAGATGTATATCAGCTGAAATTCAAATCTTTAAACTCAACTCTACAAACTCTCTCTCTAAACACACTCTACTTCCTATCCTTTCGCGGTTCTCATCCGTCGTCTCGTTGACATTAGATCAACTCCTTGCCTTAACATAAACAAACAAAATGCTTGGAACTGACATACAACGGGCATTGCTAGGGCGCCTCAAGAAACTGGATTCAGTTTAGACTACGCGAGATTTTTTCTTCTCTTCTCAGTTACATCCAGCTATACAGGGCTCCACCCCTTGTAATGGCACGCTAACCTGCTCTCATATCCATGGGGGTCGCTCTGGAGTTTCCCCGGCTTTTGATAGGGTCAAAAGCCAAAAAGCTTTAATAAACGTTTGTTACTTAATATCCTTATCTTTGGCGGCGCGATGTTTGGTACTTTATCTCTTTTCTATTAAGGTCCTGCAGCGGCAGTGTGTTCGAGAACTACCATCTCGCGTACCAACCACCTTTACACGCCCTGTAGCACAAGGGGTGTTGTGTCTGCGCACGAGTTTTTGTGTATTCAGACTATAGGTAACCCCAGTAGTCCTCAACATAATAATTCTTTCCTGCCACTCTGTTCTGTGAATTTCCTCTTCCTCTTTCTGTTGTTCTTGGCTGAATTTAATCTCCTCACTTTAAGCCTGCGTTATGCTCATGCTGCGTATTTGCAGGGTGCGGAGCTCGGAGTCGTGGTGTCGTGAT
>JABUQX010022781.1:40000-42402 GCA_015478945.1 Trachelipus rathkii
AATATATAGTAAAGTATATATATATTAATTATATATATTATATATATATTAATATATATATATATATTATATATAATATATATAATATATATATATTAAATATATACTATTTATATTAATATATATATAAATATCTATAATATATATATATTATATATATATAATATATATATATAGTAATATTATATTATATATATATATATATATATATAATATATATATATATAATAGATATTATAATATAACTATATATATAAATATATTATATAATATATTTAAGGAGGTTATAATATTCGGATCTTCTTTAAACTTAACTCCCATTCTATTGGCTGTAATGGTTTCCATGAACCGAGGTGTCAGGCCGCTACTCCCACCCTAAGGGGGGTACTCGGCCCCTAAACTTGGCTATGGCATTAGCAAGGTGGAAAATAAGGAGCCGACAGGATTCAGCGAATGATTCGGAGTCAAAGAAAAGCTCGGAGCCTGAGAAGGTTTATACTGCGGATCACAGAGCAGGTTCCAGATAGGGAACCGGAACCGCATGTTGAAATAAGCATATAATAGACCAATTATGGTGTCTTTCCCTATGTGAATGACCTCCTAAACTTGTCTTTTAGAGTTTCAACATCCTCAAATGTGTCTGAGAGCCCACTTAAGGGTTTCCAGAAGAAAAAACCAAATTCATGGAATGCCTAAGGGACGAAGCGAAGAAATGATGAAAAAAGAATTTGAAAAGGAATGCGATTGAGTTGACTCATGATGCAGAGCATTTCACCAGAATTGTTGAAATAAAGTTAGAAGTTTTCCTTATGCTTAGGAACCCATAGATTCAGATTTGAGAGTTTCAACACCCTCAAGAGTGTCTGAGACCCCAAGAAGGGGAGCTCCTAAGAAAAATGAAGAAATAAAGTTCACAGTGCATATCAGAGGAAGGAGTCAGAGTCCGAGGTGGAATAGGTGTGACCCTGAAGCGGAGTCAGAATGGACTTGGAGTGGTAAGCTGAGATTGGATGGGATAGTATTGTCTGAATAAAAAATTGCTATTGACTTGCATAATGTACGTTACACCAAACCATATAGAATGCTCAGCAGAGGAAGATGAAGGAAGGTTGAAGAAAGAAACAGAAGAAGTCGGGTTCACTATGCGAAACAACAAGTCGGAGTCGGAGTCGGAGTCGGAGCCGGTACAGGAGCCAGAGTTGAAATCTAGCTATAACATATAATGGGCCAAACGATATTTCTTTCTACATGTTCACTAATCCCTAGAGCTCGAAATCAATAGTTTCAAGTTTCTAATGGTAAGCTGTGAACCTCCCCCTACGGGGTCTCATTATTCTATATTGTATTACATTGTATTCCGTCTTCTAAGCGTCGATCGTACATTTTAATAAATGAATAAATAAATAAATATATTTTCCTTTAAACTATGACTTTTTTAATTTGTAAACTCCATTTTCTTTTCCAGCAGACACATTTATATTTTAGTTTCTTTCTATTTAACAAGTTTTCTAAACTTTGAACACTAACTTTAATATTTTGAGGACATCCTTTTTGTTTAACATGAAACATTTACGTTTTGTTTAAGGTTTTATATATGTTTAGAAAATCTGTTTCAATTTTAAAAAGGTTCCAAAAAATTTAAATTTTTATCATAAAAATTTTAATGCTATTAAAAATATGTACTTTATTGACCCTAAGGCGGTAAAGCAGCAAAGCAGTACCACAAACATCCCATATCCATATCCGGCCAAGCGTTATTGCTTTACTGATTTACTGCTTTAAGTCATATTTGAAAACACATTTTGTATAAATAATGTGAATATGTTACATATATAAACTTTTCATGAAAATATGTTTTTTGTAAGAACATAACAAAATTATTTAAAAAAATTATGTTTTTACTAAATTATTAAGCCTTTTTTTAAAGTATCAAATAATCAACAAATCAATAGATCAAACTCTGATCAACCACACTCTCCATCCCTCCCTATTATCTGTGATCCATTGATTCAGCGAATAAAGTCATAAATAAACTTTATTGTCTGTATAACGTAAAATAAAAAAATTCTTTTTGTATGAATATTACATAAAACATTTAAAAATATTTTTATTAAAAATATCAATTAATCAACAAATCAATAAATTAAACTCTAATCAAAAAAACTACCCCAAACCCTCTAACCCTGACGTGGTCTACTGATTAAGCGATTAAAGTAATGTTTGATCAAACATTCTGAATAAAGTCTACGTGAAAATATCGCATATAGAACATTGGCTTATCAAGAAAATAAAATCAAATTTTCTTTTTAAAATATTTATAGCATAAGTGCTAACACGTTATGCAAATAATTTTGAAAACTTATATTTCATTATTGAATTATATATATATATATTTATATATA